>JAHWFP010025459.1:8595-22502 GCA_023313725.1 Lithobius niger
CTATTGATCAAACAAATACGTTGTCCAAGGTTTTGCTTCCCTGCCCCTCCCCGTCCTGCCCACCCACAAAAAAAAAAAAGAAAAAATGCCATAAAATCAAGCCGAGATCCACCTTGTCCGCAGACTCGCACCGAAAACGTGCAACGATGTTACCACCCGCTTCTAGATGGCGCTGTTCCGTCACAACGTCGTGTGCGTGCGTGCAGCGAGAGCGGATGGCAGCGGCGACGGGTGATGCTCGCGTTGCCGCCCACGCAACGCCACGAGCGTAGGAGAGCAAGCAGTCAAGCCCGAGCGGCCAAACGAGCACGAGCCAATGCTATGAGCGCGCGCGACCTGCGCGTTTGGTTGCTGCCGTCATGCGGATCCCCGGCACCAATAAACCCGTGATTCGTGCTTCGTTTATCGGACTAAAATCGACCGTCATCTTGTTGCTGCTGTTGTACAACTCCAGTCCAGGTAGGACACATTTTATTATTTTTATTATTGTTGTTATAAATTGTTTTTTTTTTCCCGTCCGTGACAACTGACAGGAACTTAAAATGTTTACCCTCCAAACAAGATTTAGCGCAAGGATTTACCCAACAGGTACAACGGTTTTATCAACTGTAGCTAACGTTATTCCGTTTCACACAATTAAAAAAAAAGAAGTGATATCACACCAAAAACCAAAACTGGTAAAAGGGGCCGCCAAGTTCCGAATGGTGCGGCCCTTCAAAAGGAGTGATGTCAACACACCAAAACATTCGTCAAGTTAATCGCACCAAATAACACTATGGAAGTTAAATGAGAACTTGATCATTGCTACCGAAAGTAGCAGTGTTCTAGTTTTGAATTAACCTGCGAACTACTAGTCGGTGCGATTTACTGTGGCGAGTATTTTGGTGCGTTGATATTACTCCTTTGAAGGGCCGAACCATTCGGAACTTGGCGGTACCTTTTACCGGTTTTGTTTTTCGATATGATACAAGTTCTCTCACAAAAATGATGCCCTGCGATATATTTTTAAGTCTAAACGTTTCTGTAATGTATTAAAAACAATACCAACTTTTCTGGACCAAACATCAAATTCTGATTTTCGAAATTTCGGAGTAATAAAAAAAAAATTCACTCACCGACATTAGACTTAATAGCATACATATGTTGTTGTTGCTCTGTCTATGACAGTGGTTTCGCCATCAAGCATGAGACAGGCAAGGGTAGAACTTACGGTACCTTCTGCCAGTGAACTGTTTGTTGAAGGGCTAGGCTGGTTCATCATTTCGAATCCGGGTCACGGGACTGTATAATGAAGCGTAAGTGCGTGTAAAGATGAGTTACTGAACAATATTGATTTTTGCTGTCGGTTTTTTTCCCGACCTACTTTCAGGTATCCCTGCTATCATTCAACTATCTGTTGTATTAGCCATTATGTCCTTGAGAATTATTTAAACTTTAACGTGTTTTACGTTGCGGAGGACGTGTGATCGGAAATACTGTAGTAAAAAAAAAACATGAAGGTCATGTACGTCGCACATGCGGTGACGGATGTCAACGCGAGAACGAGCTACGTGGCGTTGTTAATTTCCTCTTGCGTGCAGAAGTTTGCCAAGTAATTAGTTTCGTTATCGATGAATCGCCGGCTTAATTCATTTTTTTCCCCTGAATATCACACCGGTCTAAGTAGTATTCGCCGCTGAGTGTGTGTAGTACGTTGTTAGCCTACTCGAACATAAAACTATAAAAAGGACAACTATAATAATATGGCAAACAAGGCTGGTTTTATACTGACACGACGTATAGCTTTATTACGAATAAAATAAAGCTGTTAAAATCGAAAAGAAAAAAAAAACGACAAACAGATTTTTCCCTTGCTGTGAAAGTTTCTGGGTAACCTCTGGATTATTCCTAGTAGAGATATGGCTGGTAAAATTAGTAAAGCTTGTCTAAAGTTGGGTCCAGTAGTGGTAATCCGAAAATATGTCACAACCCGTGGAATGGGGCAGTATCTCGATTGTTTTCGATCGCCTATGTTTTACGGTGACTTGGGGCGTAAGCGTGGGGGTTAACATAATTGATACCTGGGCAATGGGGAAGAATTTATTTAGATTTCTAATCAAGTATGGCCAAAAAAATCTCGAGAATCGGGAACGCCGACACAAAAGGCTGCCAAACACCAATGGGGTTAAACAGGAATGGAGTTCTAAATTCGGTACGAGACCGACGCCAGTTTGCCACCAGCTTGGTTACAATAGTTACATGTGGATTTCGACTGTTTTGATTATTTTTCCATTAAATTCGGGTGGTGGGCATACGACTTAGTTTCTATAGGCCTAATTGTGTTGGAATGGTCCCCGCTGTTGAGATTTCCTACGTGTTTTTGTAGACTCCATAGAGCAGTGATACGACGTAGTATTATTGTATATAACTCTATGCTGGAGCCTTAATGGGTTAGCTGCAAGGGGCACTGCAGAGAGAAACAGAAGGGCGTCATACTGAAGCTGATGCTGTGAAGAGTGATTTCTTAGGCCTAAAACGCGCGATTTTTGTTGTTGGGAGAAAACAACGTTATTTTAAGCCTAAGAAATCCGCTCTTCCGTTGTTTTGCCCTCCATTTTTATGTAGTGCACCTTGTAGTTATGCCCTCCAAAACCCATACTGGTGCCAATATGGCGGCAAATGTCACTGCTCCATTCTTCCTCTTTCGTATTGTTGCGTGCTTGTCTTCAATTTATACTGATTTTGGTCCAAAAATCAGCAATCATCAGCAGTATGTCCTGTTTAGTAAGTCAGTCATTTCAGAGTGAGGCCATTTTTGACGTTTTCAGCACTTCGTAACGTGGCACGTAACCTTAAATTTTGCTCCGTTTGTCTTTGAGTGAAGGGCGGGCCTGAACACGCGCAAATATTGGTAAGAATTAAAGTATGAGAACCCGCTGAGGGTTTGGGATCTCACACTACCTAAAACGTTGTTCAATTCCCTAATCCCCTATTGGGTCCTCAACTGGAAATAGTCGCGTAGTGTAACATTCGTGTCTCGTAAAGGGAACCCCTACATTGGGGATTAAGCACCTCGTGTCCCCCTTTGCCTCTTTTCCCCGCCCTTTTTGACAGACAACATGCAGAAAATCCATGAAAACAAAGGCAAAAGCCTTTAAACAAAGGATTTTCGAGGATCCGTAACGATGATTAGGCAAAGAAAGACACGTCCCACATAAATAAAACTTTGCTGTTCTGCGTGCACCCTTGTATCTAGTTTAAGGTTGGAAATTTACTAACATGAGTGTCATCCTCCACCCGTCGCCACATTTCTTTGCGAGAAGGGGGGGGGCGCGGCAGGTGGTTAGCGGGTCAGACTTCCCTTTCATTCAAACCGATCTCTCAGAACGGTTTTAGTGCTACGCCAATGCGAATGAACCCGTGCAAACTAATTAAAAATAAGAAAACATCAACTACATCATCGACTTTATATACGATCCACTAAATAAAAGCACCGTTTAAGAAGTGGAAATTATAACTAAAAAGAAACGACGCTTTGAAAACGGCTTCTGGTAAAAAAAAAAAGGGAAACAAAAATGAAAAATAATTGGTATTGAGCCAAAATCGATTAGTGTTTTTCTACAATGCGGAACGCAGGGAAGCAGTCACGCAACTTCTCACAAAATAAAGTAGACCATTGCGTAAACACGTCTATTTTCGTACTTCTTATGTAAATACGCCTTAAAACTAAGTCATCGGATATCGGAAAGGAATTACGATCCTTGGAGTTCTTTTCACTATCTTTATAATTAAAACGCGCATTTCTGTCCAACCGTGTACGCAGTAACCTCTGCGCATGCGTAACCGCTCTGAAAAATGAACAGGCTGAGTTTACCATTTTACCGCCGTACTGTACAATTTTTTAGGCCAGTGTTTTGAAATTTTCATTCGACGATCTACTGGTATAAATATTTTCCTTTTTTACAGTGTTTGATTTCTGAAACTCGGATTGAAAATAAATTATTGACAAATGATCGAAGTTTTGAATGGGATAAACAAAGAACACTCGCGTTGGTCCGATTTTACTAGGCTAGTTCGTTTTACTAGGCTAGTTCGCTAGTTCGTTAGGTTAGTTCGTTATTGTGTTAGCATAGCTTCCTATATATGTAAGAGCCTTAACGTTAGAAATTCGACACGTCGTCCAGTTAGCCGACGATTCTGCCACCAGTCGCGCTACGAACACCCCAAAAATGAACTGCTCAAGCATGCGGACTAAACTGTGAAAGGTACTCGTAACGCGCGATATGCGTATTTTAAACTTAAAACACTGCATTGACACCAAATTATTAAAGTTTAACAACAATGGCTTCATGCTACGTACCTCTTTGTCCACTCGACGACAAAACAAAGCCGCCGTAGGTTTAATTTCATGAATTTCAACCAGAAGAAGAACCAAGGTACGTGTGCATTGTACTGTATACTACGCTACGGTGTTTTCTATTCTCATTAAAAATGTGTTAAACGATCATTTGACGTAGCAATAAATCATCCGAAGACTTCACTGATACTCACCGTTACCGTAAAATAATGTTCGTTTAGTGCTGCAACACCGGGAAATCTAATAATGAGAAGGTTACCACGTTCTTGTCCATCCCGCTAACACTAATCAATGCTGTGATTGGGGTAGTACGTTCTTCGTGCTTTCAGTGCAGCGCGCCGCTTGGACGACGCGTCTCGCGTGCTACGTGAAACCGAGATTTAAGCCTTTTACATACAGGAAGCTATGGTGTTAGGCTTACAGGTAATGGGAAGGCGACACAGCACATTTCTTGCGCGTTTTAAAAGTTGAGTTATCACTGTGGGCAAAGAACAACATAGATAGGAATATACGATACGTTATCATTAGCTTCACAAATCTACAACAATTTTTTTTTCGTTATTAAAATTATTATTTTAATTGTAACTTCAATTTCATTCACGAGTGGAGCCCGGATTTCAGTTCGTATTCTCATCGGACCCGGGATTATCTTCAAGAAAAGACGTGACGATTCCTTTTCTATCTTCCAACTGCTAAATATTCTGCCATTCCGACATTTGTACGTTTCAGAACTTTAATTAATTTTCTTAAAAACGGTGCTCACGTCTCAACTGGCCAGGTTACTGATTACCATACTTAGAAACGAATCCATAATTATACGTTGTATAACCTAAAGTTGATAAGCAATGCATCACAAAGACAATTATTATCTGGGTAGTATGTTTTATAATTCCTTACACATTGAAAAAAAAAGCCTAATATGATGGCATCGTTAAAGAAACATTTGTTTAAGTGAGTGGGCACTTGAGCAAAGCCCAAATTGCTTAGAGAATATGTTCAATATTGAGAGTCAGTTTTTTTCGAAATGTATCATGTTTAAAAATTGTTGCTTTACTCGTTTCGTTTGGCAAATAATGATTGTGATATTCTTGTTTTCCATGTGTTGGTTTCCTCTTATCTTTGTATTTTTTTTTCATAATGTTTGAATAGGTATGCACGTTTAAAAATTATGTCTCGCAAGTAATGCTGTTTTTTTTAATGTTGAAAGTTTTTTGCAATTTTTTTAAACTTTGTTTTGCATTTACGCGTGGCTCTGACCCACACGTGGGCAATTACTCTTGTAGTATCTGGGTATGTCACTTCCACGCCAGACTTTGTATATTGTATTGAATAAACTCAACTCAACTCACCTTTTAAGTTTTCCGTGATCTTTTAAGTTTCTGCCAAATCCACATTCCTTTGCAACAAATTCATTTCGAACGCTGAAAACTACAACCAGTGACGTATTACAGCTTACTACATTCCATCATTACGTATTACTTATTGACATGGGTCCCGACCTACATTTGAAGCCACTATGTGTATTGTAAATGTAAAAGAAACTGATTCGTAATGCTAGCCCACTGAGCATTCAGCTCATTTATTTAAAAGATAGGAAATTCTACCTGTTAAATTAAATTTTGCAAAAGTCTCATTACCCAATGTCATGCGATCTGATAAATTTCCGATGCAAGTTTTCGACTGCTTTTTCCAAAAGTTAATAAACATTTTGGAAAACAATGTTTAAAATTTATTTGTGCTAAACTGTTTAACTGGCTACCGCTCAGTTTACGTGTCATCCCCCATAATGCAATTTTTAATAAAAAACAACAACAACTAATGCTCTGGTTGGTTGAGAGTGACGTTTGGAAGAAGCTGTGGTTTTTTTTTTTATCGCTGTGGATTGCTTTTGATTGAATGCTTGCTCTACCAAATTTTTCTTTTTGAAATTTTTGATTCCAGAATTGTGCTCTTTTGTCAATTTTGTTACCAATTCTCCGATCTTTTTCGATCACGGTTGACCTTTTTGATCTCGTTTACGTGTTCCTGTTTATGGCTCTCATTTTTTCTTGCGCTTTTTCCCCAAAACAACGACGTTATAGAATAAGATTTATGATTTTAAAACTTAGTAATAAAAACTCACAGCACAACTGTGTCACTGGGTCAAATGCGTCAACTGGTTCACATTTTTGAGCTGAATGACACAGTGACACAGTCTGCTCTCGCCACATGAAACTTTGGCTGCCTGTTGGTGACCCTCGGTCCTTGCCTGACCTACGGGTTTATTCATTATTTGGTGGTTACATTTCCTATTTTGTGGATGCCTCTGTTTTTAGTACTTATCATAACCATATTTTGCATGACATGACGATGCTTTTTAACCGTTTCATTTGTTCATCTGCCTTTTATTTTTTACTTGGGCCGATCTCCTCCTACACCTCCCGTGTCCAGCATGTTTGGCGATGCCATCGGGGACCATAGAGTCCCTGGCAGGTTAAACCTTGGTGGTAAGGCATTCGTGTCCCAATACCTAATCCCCTCACCTTCCCTTGGCCAATCTCTAATTATATGTGATAGTCTTCTGTTTGTAATTTAGGCAGGTTGTTGGCGATCTTAGGGTCCTTGCCAAACCTGTTGCTATCGTGACAAATTGTTATTATTATCAATTGACCCAGTGGCCAGCGTGACCCTGTGTAACCCAGTATGACCCAGTATAACCAGGGACCAAATTTGCTACGATTTAATGAGTATAAAACTGTTTTATCGATGAATTAGCCTATATTTTGAATTTTTAAAAAACTTCCTTTTTCGAACTGGTTGATACATTTGAACACGAACCCCCACCCCCCCTCGTTCACCCCCCCCCCCCCCGAATTGCAGTCAAACTTCACCTGGTGACGTCAGAAAACTTAATTATTATTGATCCGATATCGATTTTGCTTTAGAAGATAATGGAAAAAAAAATCTGGAAAGTAAACTCGTGGCACGCAAGGGTTTACAAATTCCCGATAGCTGATTGGATGGATTCTTAGAACAAAATCATCGCGGTTTTACAAAAACGGCATTGACCCTTGTATGGTCAGATGGGACAGTTGGTAAAACTCAAGGAATTGTTCACTTTTTCACAAAAGCATGAAAATCGGCATGATGAATGTGCATGCCTGTAAGATCATTTTTAGACATGGAGCCAGTTTGCCTAGGAGCTCTTAAATTCAATATGGCAGTAAAAATGGCAGTTGAAAAACTTCTTTTTTTTTTGGGCTCTAACTCCTTAATCGTCAAAAATCAAAAGCGTAAAGTGAAACGAAAACGTTCATCACATAATTCCGGACAGGAAAGGTGGTATACATCTTTTACGTAAAAGCATCCATTCAACCCCAAAATCGTATTTCAAATATATCACCCTCAATTCGCGCGAACGCTCCTTTTTTTCAATTGGTTGTTAGTGAATTAGGGTTCAAAGTGTAAGGGTTGCTTGGAAGTGGACGACTATTCTCAAGACACAATGCTCAATCCTAATTCACTTCTTACTGCACAGCTAGGGGACTGTACACAATAGCATTACATATTAGGCTGATAGCGGAATTTGGCCTTCTGCTTACACCTACGTAGGCTCTGGAGATCCAACCTTTCAGTTAGACCTCCCACACCACCTAGTGACCTGCCGGGCTCGAGCTTATTATATAGTGGCTCGAGCCCTAGCCTCGAAACCAGTGGATTACCGCGAAACCAGTGCGAGGCGGTTCTAAGTGGGTCGAACAATAGGACACCCTCGCACCCGACTGTTGGGCGCTGTGCCGACTCCCTCTTGTATGCGGTGGTTAGCAGCATGCGCACAACAGCTCTGTTAACGGCAAGGTGCACCAAGGAGCGCCGGCTCCGTTGGTTGCGTGTTGCCGTCCATGTAAGCCGGTTACAAAAGTGCACTAACTTGAGAGCTCTCTAATAGCCCGAAATGGACGATACAAGCAAAAAGGCTGTATTTTTTTTACTGTAAATGTTACTGTAAAAGCAATGATTTTATTGTAAAAACTAGGTCGAAATAACCATATGATGGGTCCTGGAAATCACAATTACTTGGCCCACCGAGAATGCTATAAAACGCTAGATGTCACGTAATAACTCTTCCAGTCCTATGCAGGGCCTGGGCGGTAGTTTCGGCAACCAAACGCTTTGGCTAACGATTAGTTTATTTTCCACAGGAGAGAAGCATTACGTGATTTCCACCTCGTGGTATACGTACTTATCATACAGGATTGGTCCTAAGCTCCACAGGGCGGAGCTATGCTGCTCCACTTATATGATTTCTGCCCAGTGCTCTACTTCGAATTTCGCCCCCTCCACCCCTAAAATATTTGAGGTAGAAATTTCATCCTCGAAATTGGTGAATCTCACGCACCAAAGATCCCTTCTCGGGAAATTTCAATCAAATCGCAACAAATCTGCGAATGTTATCGTTTCCCAAACAGAAAAACCCACAGACAGACAGACAGAAGAAACACACACAAACATACACGCAAGCCGACACACAAAATCAAGGCAGTAAATCGAGGATATGAAGCCAGAAGGTTCTATGCGACATTAAAAAGAAAAATCTGGTTCTATGCACCAAGGTTACCTAGACGTAAAGGCTTAACGTTAGAAATTCGATGCGTCGTCCAGTTAGCCACCGATTCTGCCACCAGTCGCGTTACTTACACCCCAAAAATGAACTGCTCTAGCATGCAGACTGAACTGTGAAAGGTATACGTGTGACACGCGATAGGCGGATTTTAAACTTAAAACACTGCATTGACACCAAATTATTAAACTTTAACAACAATGGCTTCATGCTACGTACCTATTTTTTTTTACTCGATGACAAAACAAAGCCTCCGAAGGTTTAATTTCATGAATTTCAAGCAGAAGAGCAACCAAGGTACGTGTGTATTGTACTGTATGATACGCTACGACGTTTTCAATTCTCATGAAAAATGTGTTAAACGATGCTTTGACGTAGCAGTAAATCGTCCGAAGACTTCAGGAATAGTCACCATATACCGTAAAATAATGTTCGTTTAGCGCTGCAACACCGGTAAATCCAATAATGAGAAGATATCACGTTTTTGTGCATCCCGCTAACACTAATCAATGCTACGATTGGGATTTTTCGTTCTTCGTGCTTTCAGTTCAGCGCAACGCTTGGACGACGCGTCTAGCATGTTCCGTTAAACCGAGCGTTAAGCATTTACGTATAGGTAGCCTTGCATGCACAGGCCAGTTGGTAACAAGGTTTCCATTTCGTGCCTGAAGATTTTAATGGTACATTCCGCCTGCCTTGTAACAGCCACGCGCAGATCGCCATCCGCGCATGTTAACATTGCACCGTTTCGCGAGACTCGGCGGAGTAATTTATAGTTTATTGGTCTGTCCGCTTGGTCTTATTTTATTTTACATTTGGCAGTGAAATGCACAAGAAAGTTGCTGCTTTCACGCAGCGAGGAACGCAGCTACGATCTCTGGTGGCCTTGGGCGTAGACGACGATATTTGACTATATTAACTATATATTGAATATAAATTGTTTGTTTTTGCTTTACTCGTGTTTTCTTTGAGATCGATTTATATTTTTCACTCCTCTTTGTATTCTACTTTTGTCTTCCTTTTCATTAACTTGTTGCGTATAGGCCTATATATATATATCTTTATCGATGCATTTTTTTTAATATTTTATTTCGATGTGTTTTGTTGTTGTTCTTTTGACGCATAACCTTTGATTTTGTGTGCAAAAAGTGCTTGTTCAATTGTTTTTCTTTGTTTGTTGCTCTCAAACCACACGCGAGCATTAGCTCTTGTGAAATGAGTGTCTGCTTTTATTTGTACTTATTTTTTGTTACCTGTGGTGGATGAATAAACTTACTTACTTAATTAAACTTACTTACGACGAAACAGCATGAACTCAAAAATTGTGTCGTCGCAAACTGGAAAGATTTTCGTATTTTAACATCACAATTTAGAATTTTTTAGGCTACTATCCTATAATTTTTCTTCGGCGATCTATTGGCATAAATAATTTTCATTTTCACCGCATTTGTCTTTTAGATTTCTGATCTCACGTTAATTAATAGCAAACTATTAAAAATTAGTACATGCACACACACACACAGATGAAACGTCATGGTTATTGTAAGTGCGCAAAGGATCATATAATCGCAGGATTCTATTAAATTAGTTCCCAATATTCGATAGAAAATCTCCTAGGCCTAGACGCCACATTTTAAAACGGATTTTTAGGAAGGGATTGAGTAACGGTAAGGAAATGGAACGTTTGGGGCCGTACTTGATGTGGAGGATCGAGAAAAATGGCGTTGGGAGGAATGTACCTTTAACTTTTCGTTATTATTGGTACGTGCTAAAGGTTGTTCCACAAGGTTCTATGTACAGACAGCACCTCGGATTTGTTTTGAGCCTATGGGTTCTATGAACTATTTAAAAAAAAAAAATACTTGGAAAAAAAGCATAAAACTCAAAAAATGTTATTGTATAGATGACTTGAGAAAGTGATTGCGAGCAACTTTTTATTTGGCACTACACCTCTGTCTCTATTAGATCAAGATCTGGCTTATGCGTTAGACTTAAAAAAAATCAATGACGCAGTAATTTTTTCTTTTTCTAATTCAATACACTTACGGTAAAATCTATTCTAATACAGTTAGGCGGGCGGTGTCAAAGGGAGAGTTTCTTAGAATCACTTGCACATTTCCAAAAATGCAATAAAGGAATTTTTGATTTTTGCGATTTTTGTCTAAGTCCATTAGGCTAGGCGTTGTGATTATTTTTTAACTTGTGTCCTGGGTCTTATTACATCGGATGGATGGGATGATGTTTTAATGTGGCTTTAACCGATGGATGCGGGAGAGCAACATTTTTTTACTACTATTACTTTCATTCCAACAAAAAGCTAGGTTTGTTGCAGTTTTTAATTGTTCAAAAGAAGAAAAAAATTTATTTCCCAACGTATTGGTTCAAAGCACACAGAATCTTCTAGCTTCATACCCTCGAAATATGATTACTTTGTTGGCCTGGTTGATGGATTCGGACGGTGTGCCACTGACAGACATGAAACCCCGCAAATATATCCAAAAATAATTTTAATTTCCGGCCTTGTGGTTATCAACCTTGTTCACAAGTAAAACAGATAAAAACACTTAAAAATGCGAGCACTGCAAACAGAGCGGCTTGTTACATTTCGGCCATCTTGTTTACAGTGATCGCATTTTTTAATGTTAAGTGTTTTTATCTGTTTTACTTGTGAACAAGGTTGATAACCATAAGGCTGAAAATTTAAATTAAATTTTTGGAAGTACTTGCGGAAGTTTCATGTCTGTCAGTGGCACACCTCGAATTTACACAAAATCAAGTTCACTTTCCTCGCGGTCAATTACTTGGCTGTGAAATATATTTTCATTACTGTAAATATCTTGATTTTCTAAGTGTTCAGGGAATGGGCGAGAGGTTTCAAATTCATGAACTCAATTCCAATTCATTCCTTACTGCATAGCTAGGGGACTTTGCACAGAGCAGCACGCATCAGTCAAGGTTTTCAATTTGTCTGCCCCCGTAGCCCGGGAGGTCCAACCGTTAAGTTCGACTCCCAACACGAAGTGAGGATCCATCGTTCGGCCACCGGTATTCATACCATCACGTGATGGTCTTAGTGGCGCGATTCGGTTCCAACTGGTTAAGCAGCAGGACTTGCAGCAGGACTCGCTACTCTGCTGTTGGCGCTTGGAAAGCTCCCGTGTGTGTACGGTAGTTCACGGAGCGCAACAACCATGTTAACGCCAAGGTGCACCACGGAGTGTTGGCTCCGTGAGTTGCGCGTTGTCGTACATGTCGGCCGTTACAGTTTCAATTTTTTCGATTTTCACAAAATCTTGATTTTCTCCGTATACGAGAGGAGCAACAAACTCTGATTCAATGCATTCTGGTGTTTCATGGGTCACGTTGATCGCCTCGATCGGACTTAGTATATTGAAAATAAAAATTCGCGTGGAATAAGCTTAAGCTAGCTTGGTGGCTAGAGGAGCAGCGATGGCAGAATTTGACGTAGTGCAAGCCGAATTTGGGCAGGGATAGGTTGGAGATAGGCAGTTAATATGATGAGAACGTATACGGTGGTAGTGTAGATGATTATGATATTATACATATGCAGACGGATTCTCCGTGTCCCGCTGTGTAGGTTTGGTGTAGGTTTCGTTTGGCAAATATTGGTTCATCCGCCATAAGAGGAATATCTGGCTAAATTATGATAATAGCATGTAAATGAAGTTGGGTGAATTTAGGAACGTGACATAACTAATATTTAGGGCAGGGAAAGTTTGGAGGAGCGAATTTTAATTATCAGAGCCGAAATAGTTTGACTTGTAGCATGGTTTTCTGCATTGCCGGGAAGTGAGGGGAAGAAGGATGATAATCTACCATTGGTTCTGGGCACAGGGACTCGCTCGTAAATACAGAGAATGGGGTAAAACCATATAATGAATGGGGTAAAACCAGCAAGCAGTCGTATCGTAGAACAATCCGAGTTTTTCTTCATAATCACTATTATAATACTGAAACTCGCACGACTGAACGTCTTTATTGTTGACTTGTCTCACATTCTACGTCATTGTACCACCACGTTGTCAAGAGCGACTTGACAAACTTTTCAGTTTTTCTAACCCAGTCAACTTCCGGTAATGGCCGGGGGGCATTCACCTCTTTGCTAGAACGCTTCTCAGATAGCGCTGGACAACGTAGTGATGCAAATAATGAGTACGAGCGTGAGAAACGTTATCAATAAAGACGTTCAGTGCGAGTTCCAGTGATGGTTATAGCGCGTAAGCGTAAAGTTTAATAATGTTCAATACAGGTGCGCATTGTTCTACGGCATGACTTCTGGTTGTGGTTTCACCCCTTCCATTATATATGTACACCGGTTGTCGCAAAGGTCAGGGGTCACCCGGGTGATTCTCCCCAGTGATACACCGCGTGTTCATGCTGATATACCAGGGAATTTTTATCTTTGTTCATGCTGATGGTACCATCTGCATGAACAAAGATAAAAATTCCTGGGATATCAGCATGCACACCTGGCATGTCACCCGGCTATATCACCCGGGTGAACCCTGACTTTTGAAACACCCGGTATAACACTACGGCATGGGACGACGAAACCTCGTGGCTTTGGGAAGCAGGGAGACAAATTCGCTATCTTTGTCCATTATTTTCGTTACTGAATTTAGTTTGGCCTCATGATGACTCACAGCTGAGGATGTAAGTTTTTAAGATGCCGCCTCAGAGAAGGGAGGGGGTGGGGACGCGTGGTTTCCCCTAAGTAGATATTGGGGCGCCCTGTGCAAGGTACAGAATAAAAGCAACATTCCCAGCTGGCAGAAGGTTGTCACCACAAATGAGTGCAGTGGACGTGGGTTGGCGGGTGAAGCGCTGGCGTAGCTGAGTTAGGTGGGGGCCGGTGACAAATTAACTCTTTCTCCCCCTCCTTAATATACAGGCTGGCCCACAAACAATGCATATGCTGAAAATTTTTAAGTCCGATATTTTTTCTAATTT
>JAHWFP010025460.1:0-27975 GCA_023313725.1 Lithobius niger
GAGTTAAGCCTACTCGAAGCCTTCCCCGTTCCAATCCCCGTGGACTTTGAGCCTCCTCACCGCCAACTTGATCTCAGGGCGGACAGGAGAGGCTGCATTTACTCCCACCGATCAGTGGCGTGCCCATGGACCGTCAAATAAGATAGGACGAATAGAATGCGCTAGGGATTTAAATAGGGAAACTTTTTGGTGCGCAATACTGCCCATATATGCTGCCCAAAGGTCAAAGGGACACCAAGTTGCAGTTTCAGACTTTGAATCTTCAGTAATAGTTTCTTTATCAGCGACTTTATCGGCATCCTTTTCTGACTGTGTTTTGTTACGGTGCTTGCTTCCACTATATTAGCGACTGTTGACTTTTCCTGTGCGACAGGCTTTTGTAACATTCACTCAGACACAGGTAAATGTTAACAAGCGCGGCGGAAAGTGCACCCTTTATATATGGTTCATGGAAAATAATTATTGCTTTGTTTCACGATTATTTCTTCAGACTGCTCTTCAAATTCAGAATACTTGTCACTAATCCACAAACGAATCCGTTGTTGGCTTCCACCAAAGGAAATTTAGTTGTACACCACCTGCTTAAAATAAAACCTCGGCTCATCCACAACGACAACAAAAATACCAAGTAACGAAATAATTCGAACGAAAAGTGAGGAAAACTGACATCAGGTCAAATATCAAATCTGGTAAAAAGGACCACAAGTTGAGAATGATTCCCCCTTCCAAAGGAGTGATATCGACACACTTTTTCCAAGTTTATCCCGTCGACCGATACTTAAGGAAAAGCGTGACTAGTGCTACTCTCGGAGCAACAAGTTTTTTTTATTCAACCGCTGATTAACAGAAAACGGTTTCGCCATTTAGAAAAAAAAGCATTAGAGCTCATATCCCCATAATTACAGTTGGGAAGGTATACGAATAAAAACGGATTAGAGTTCACTCGTACGCAACGAACTATAATTTGAACTCCAATTCCAGGGAACAAGAACTGTGTTTATACTCAGTGGTTATGTTAGATAGTGAACTCAGTTTGTGTTTGAAACGTTTTACGTTTGTGTGCATGTGTATGTTTGTGTGTGCAATTAATTTGTGTATTATACAGGTTTTTTTTTTACATTTACCTGTGTTTGTTTTATATTTTTAGTGTGTTTCGTGCGAGTGACTATATATGTATTTTGTGTGCATTTATAATTCTGTAGGAATAATCAGCGAATGTTTTGATCAAAAATTACCTAAATAACCTTTTCTTAATGATTTCTTAAAGAAACGGAAATCAGCTGTAAATATTAGTATTAAACGAAGCAACGCAACGGAGCCAACATTGTGAACAGCTAAAAATGACAAGTGAGACCCAATTATGAAGAAAAAATTCAGGTCCCATCGTGAATTCGGGAATAACCTCGTTGAAGCTTAGTGTGTGTGTGTGTTTGTCCTGGGTTTTGAGGTCTGGCGTTCAAGCACACCTTTGCGTTGGTTGATACTGGACGTTAGTTCGTATGGCAAGTTTGTAGCGATTGTGATATTGTCGAGTTTATACAGTGGTTAGTTCATTGGTGGCCCAAACTCAAGTAGTACGGGAAAAATAAACCAAAGTTGGCCAAATAACAAAAAAATTAGTCATTGATGAAACTGTGGTTATAACTTCGTTTTGACTGTAGAATTAAATATCCGAGAACTACCTAAGAGTAGCAATGGTGGAACGTGGTTTTTAGGGGCGGGGAGGACCCCCCCCCCCTAAATAACGGGTTTTTTGGCTGTAACTCCTTAACGGCCAACAATTCAAAAGCATAATGTGAAGCAAAAATGTTCGGCACACAATTCTTGACAGGAAAAGTGGTACACATCTTTTACGTAAAAGCAACCATTGAAACCCAAAATCGTATTTCATGTTAACCCACCGTTAATTTGCACAAGCCCTCCTTTTTTCAATTGGTTGTTATAGAGTGATCTTCGGTTTCAAAGTGCTCTTGCGAGATTTCTAATAGCCCGAAATAGACTTGCTTAGGATATCCTAAAAGGTGGGGATCGATTCTTTCCCGCAATCCTAACCAAAATTGTTTAGGTAAGATAAGGGACTGTCCTACACCCATTTAAAGATGAAGCGGTTATGGCGCAGCGGCGAACGCATATGGTGATTTTCGATTTCAAAGTGCTTCTATTAGCCCGAAATAGACATGCTTAGGATATTCTGAAAGATAGTGGTGTATTCCTTCCATAAATCCTAACCAAAATTGTTTAGGTTAGGACCATCCTATAACCACTTAAAGGTGAATTGGTAATAGCACTCTTGTTTGGCCCTTTGCTATTGCCAACTCACCTTTAAGAGTTATAGGACGGTCCTATCTAACTTAAACAATTTTGGTTAGGATTTATGGAAGGAACTAGCATCGTACCCGGCTTTGCAGGGGATTTGTTTCGGTCGTGGTTTGCTTTGGCCCGTGGTTGTTACCCAGTTTTTGGTCGGTGTTGCCTGAACGTTGAGCACGACAGCAATTTCACGTGTTGGAGTATCCCACTTTCCTTCCCATCCTGTACGTGCGCTCTCCCTGCCCTTTTGCTCTTATCTTACCCAAAAAACTTACCTTGTACGGTTCAGTTAATGCGCAATCATATGCTTAATGGCAGCAGACGTATTGCCCCTACTCCTTACCACCCTTCAATCTCTTTTTTTTCTAAAGAGTTTGGCTAAAAGACGCACTGCCCCAAACATGGGCATTTGCTGTTCAGGCCCTCCTGCCCACTCCCACTTTATCGCTTTGGCTTGTGCACTCCCTGTTTTCGCTGAGTGTTGCCTGAACGTACAGTCCACTGGCATTTTTTTTCTGTAATACTCTCACTTTCCTCCGATTCTCTCCCTCCCATCTTCCCACCACGTTTTCTCCCATCCTATGTCTCTCCCTTCGGTTACGTTTCGTTTCGCCAAATCGAAAGGAGATTAACAGCTTTTGCCTTAGGGGCCAATCCCGTTTCGGCAAATCCCGTTTCGCCGAATACCGTTCACGAAATTTTAGGCACACGAAACCTATAAAACAGTTAAACACGAACATTTATACATTATAATGGTCAGACATTTATAGACAAACGCCCGTTTTGCAGAATAATTTGTTTCAAATCACGTACCTCGCTCGTGCCATCGCGCTCGCTGCGGCTAAACACATAACATGAGAAAGTGCCACTAATCGAAAATTAGTTCCAATTAGGCATGCCTCTTTAACTTCTGCAATGTTAAATTTTTCAACAATATATTGATTTAGCGAAGCGGGATTCTGCCAAAAGGGAATTCCCGTTTGGAAAAGGGTAACCATTCCCCACACATGGGCACACAAACACACAAACACACGCACGGAAACACAGCACACCAACAGACTGGGGTCTGGGGGTGGACTGGGAGTGCAAATGCAACCCCCTCATTCAAGTTAACTGGGGCGTAAAAATGACTTTTTATTTAATATCACTAATGCACCTTTTTAAAATTTAAAAGGTGAGGGAAAGGAGAACGTGAGGTTGAACAGGATGCTTTGCATTCACAGCACCCTTCTTGGGTCAGCTTACCAGCTGTAGTAATGGAATTTGCCATCGAATCTTTTGAAGGTGGATGAATAATTAAGTTTTAGCGCTGCTGGCTGTCAATTTCTTCGCTTAACGTGTACACAGCAGACTGAACGCACCATTTTGTTTCTTACCATGAGTCAAAAAGTAGCCCAACAAATACAACTTCCGTGTTACGCAACCACACGTGTTGCGCAACCCCACAAAAAAATTGAAAGCGTGATGACGAAGACAAAATAAAACTTAAGGCCTATGAAATTTGGAATTGATTGAGTAAATAAAGCCTTAAAGTGCACGTGAGTTTAAAAATCACACTGTTTCGTTCCCCCGGATTGGGGTCGTTATCAAGTGAGACATTTAGACATCGTCAAAACATGGACGAAAACACAAAAACTGAAACTATAGCACGCAATTCAAGAAAGCACAAGTTCAAAGCCTTACAGTGATTTACACCCAGCCACTAACAAAGTAAAAGTATGCATATATTACAAAAGCTTTCATTCAACCGTGTTTACATTTTCAAATGCCACCTTCTCATTCAATCTTAGGCTCCAACCATAGGGACTTGATAGCCTACATTACGCGCCGCACGCATAAGAACTATGTATGTATAATAGGTCGTGTTGGCTGCACACTTTGCAACATTGTACCTTTTGGTCTCTCTTCTACGCCCATGATACGCCAAATTATGCTTCTAAACTCACATTTTCCCACACACTGGCTAACAAACGCCGATTTTCATTCGCTTCACTCACTCAATCAGCGCATCCCCCTTCAATCGCACCTAACTTCGTTAACGCGATGAAGCTAGAATTGTTTAAAAAAGAAGACGATAGAACCTTTAGCTAGCCGGTAATGGCCTTATTCAGTGCCTTATACGTGGCGCGTCACCGGCACGATCTTGACCTGGATACCGTGCACTGGATAGATGAAGATTTCCACCGGAAACAAATAAATACGCTTTTGCACAACAAAGTCAAGACGGATTAATAAGGAGCAAGAGGCCCGAAGCCATGCTCTCTTCCACGAAAACTAGAAACAGAGAATGGAACAAAGCAAAGGCAAAAAGCCGAAACCACCAAAGGCATAGTAAAGGTACAGAAAAGGTACAGAAAAGGTACACTGTATTTACATGCAGTGCTATTGCTGCCAATTTTTAAACAATTCAGTTCATCTCTGAAAACCTGCATCTACGAAATAAATAAGTCTTTCTACCGTTTCCGGCTCCCAAGGCCTCGAAATTAACAACTCATCTTCTTTTGGTATAAAACTATGCCAGTCATTTAAGTGGCCGCTACTTAAACCTTTCATGCATGGCGTAGCCAAATGGCTACATCTGCAAGATGGACGAAAAAGTAAGTCCCATGCACACTGCGAGCTTTGTGAGGGGGACCCCGAGCAAAGTGAGGAGCAACAGTCCGGTGGTCAACATCCTTGTCTCCAAACCAAGTGAATGAGGGTTTGAATCCCACCACGGACCCAACTACCATTAAAAAAAAAGATTCACCAAAATTAACTCGGGCATGAAAGGGTTAAGGGAAGTTTTCTCCTTTTTATGGCAAACCTGCTCTTCAAAGGGAAGAAAAATTAAAAACTGAAAAAAAGGGGGAAAAATAGTGGAATTCGGTATTTCAATTGCGACTTGGGATTTTCGCGAATGATGGTGGTTGATGCGCTTTTCCGACATTTTTTTATGTTCCTGTCCAGCACATTCCAACCCAAGTAACATGAACCGAAAACGGTAAATTACTGTGTGCAAGACAATATTTGTATTTTAAGCATATTATAATTTCTCCTCGTTGAAATGTGTTTTTTTTTTTTTTTAGTGTTAGTCAGCAATGTTGGCGTAACTGAATATTTTGTGAAAACAAAATTTTGTTTTCAACTGAATTTAGTACCGAATTTGGGAGAATGTTTAAAGAAATTAGAGGGATCTAAGGGTAAATTTTGTTACAAGGGAAAACAGGAAAATGTGTTGTAGAGTACACAGGGATATCCTGTGAAAGAAAAGTGGAAGCACAGCATTAAACATTGCAGGACATGAGTTTCATAGCGTAAAATTATGTCAGGATCGATGATTCCGAAGATGCATGCTGTTTTCCCAATGTTTGACGCCATGGCTTCGGATGGTTAACGGTTCCCCAACATTCTCGTATTTTCGCTGGTGGTCATCGTCGCCGTATGGCGGCAGAGGTGAGTAGCATCTTAAAGAAGCTGCACTGATCAATGACCGAAAAGGGAACCATGGTAAAGTAAATGACAGACGTGTTGCTCAGGGTGAAGCGAAAGGCAACCAAAATCGTCGAGCACCTGGAATCTATTTATCGGTCTTTGCTATGAGATGATGTCTCCTGGATGAAATCCTCGGGTTTGTCCCTCTATACTTGTTAAATGTCCATCTATTCTTTCTTGTCAATACATCTATGATACGAGCACAATTTTCTTCAGATGAGGGCGCATTCATGGAGAAAAGACAGCGCTGGTCCGCACGCCAACAGCTCACTCGATCTAGGACAGCAAGCGACCAGAGATATCAGAATTGCGTATATGTTTATGGCTGTGTGGTGAGGAAGCTCAGTGAGAAACGCGGTGCTGCGTTCGACAATCTGCAACAATATCGAATAGGACCTAGGATTTATTAGGTGTTTTAAGGATGCGTCATTCGCTGCGATACATGTATCACTGGTGTGAGAAGCGATTTAGCGTGTGAGCAGCGCTCTCCTAAGGCCCCATTTATAATATTGATTTCGACGCGTACGCGTGAAGCTCGACGCTCGGCGCGTACGCCAGTTCATGAGCAAAGCAGTGCGCGTGGACAGTCTACTTGGCCCGCCCGTGACATCGTCAGGCTCAGGCAAACGCTCTTTCATTTCCAAATCAAACGCTCGAGCAGGCGCTTAATCTTGCTAATGCTGACCGCTACTCCGATCCAACTATGCTGTTTCACAACTTCCCCCTTCTACAACGGCAAGATTCGATGCCATTCGACTCAAGGTCACTGTAATTAAGATATTTGACCGTTTATTTTGAGCATTCAATCTTTTAGCACACCACGTTTTCCTTTCTTGTGGCGCCGATAGAATCCGTTGATGCCGCCATTTTCCTATCCCAGCATGCAACAACTAAGCGGGTGAGCGTCGCTTGGCGCTCACCGATCAAAGTCCAGTAGATATTCGCGTGACGCTTGAAAATAGCAAAACGCGCGCGTTGGCCCACCTGCTCTATATTTATAAATGCTCGCGCTTAAGCGTTGACCATGGGAAAAACTCGTGCTTCACGCGCCGAGCGTCACGCGTACGCGTCGAAATCCATATTATAAATGGGGCCTAAAAACGTTGGCGTCAGTCGGCGGAAAAAATGGCGGAAACGAAGCGATACTCTTCTGGCTCACCTTGCTGGAATTTTGTAACGGCCACCTACTAATTCCGACGTTATCGGCTACGATCAGTTTGCCACGGATTACTAGAAAAGAAAACATAAGAAACGAATGGCACCGCACACTGAATTTAAACCCTAAACGAATATTTTATCTTGAAAGAGGCTCTTGCTCGTATAAGACCTACCGAGCGTAAGCCAAGAGGGGCAGCCCCGTTGGCTTCCCTGCAAGATCGAGCCCAAACGGCCGCAGCTCGAAGGCCCTCTAGTGAGGTTTTTTTAGTTTCAACACCAACCGTCAAGCTTCCGATCGCCGGCGCATTCTCCGTTGTTTTGAAACGCGCGCTGCAATCGCACTGAAAGCCTTCTCACGCGAGTTGCCAATGAAGCAGGCCGTCTGTTAGAAAGTCGCTTCCTCCCCAAAAACCCAATAATCCTAGATAGGACTATGTGGTGCAAGTAACACAATAGCATGAGAAATTTGGTGCTTGATGGATTAGAACAAACCAAGATCGTGTTTTTTTTGTTTGTATGTGTGCGTGTGTGTGTGTGTGTGTCCGCAGTGGGAATCTCGACACTTTTTCGACGATTCTTTTGTTTGTTTGCGTATCTTTCAAACTGAATTGTCGTATAAGTAATGATTCGAACTGACTTTTCAACGAAGATGTACAGTATACTAATGACGTCATGTTTTTTTTCCAGTCACAACATTTTCATGCAAACGGGATCTAGTTCTCTATGTCTCTTAACCCTGGATCTAACTAAATCTAATGAAAACTTGAGCGACTGCTAACGGGAAATCACAGCATTTTCATGCAAATGTCAAATCACAACAATCCTCTAAAAACCGGCTATTCGCGGGAGCAGTTTCATTAGTACGTACTAATTATTAAATTACGTGCAGTCTTTAAGCGTCAATGAAGGCCGCGAAGTCGCCTATGGTAAGCGACAGTGCATGGTCTGCCATTTTTCTATACCAGAATGGAAACCAATGAAGCCTTCCCGCTAAGCGCATTGCGGACAGTTTCAGTTCCTGACAGATTGAGGGACTGGGCGCGGAACCATCAATTCGCTTGTGCCTTCCCGCGTCAGGGCGCATTTAAGCAACGACTCGCCTTTGCATTATCGCAGCTAGAAGCTAGAAATTATCTGAAATTCCAACATGGCGGCGGTTTTAGCTCCGCCAGCTCGCAACGAAACGTGCAAATAATTGAGTTTAAAAGCGATTGGGAAAACTTTTTCGTCAGGAAGAATTCTTTTTCTTACTGTCACGGATTATAAGACCCCAAGCATTTGCTCAAACGATGTCAAATTTAGCTAATCCAGAACGCGTTGTTCCCATGGAAACGATACCTTTACCACCGCGATTAAATTTTAACTGCGAGAATACAAAAGCTAGTCATTGCGTAAACGCGCCCTCAGCTTTGCATATAAACAAACCAGCGGACGCCAGCAGGTGGCATAATTCCGTTAAGACGCCACGCCATGCACCCTAGGGTGAAGGGGGGGGGGGGGACTTTTTTTCGGAATTCTTAATAGCTTGGGTGTGGAAAAGCATCACTATCATACATAACAAATTTCAACATTCTGAGGTGATGTCTTGAAGTGCCACACGGGGCTTCAAGTTTAGCATTGTTTAACATAGTTGGAAACGCAAAAAAAAATTGAAAAATTATTATTTGGCTGGTTTAATATTAACTTTTAACATTATCATGCTGTCAAGAAACATCTACAAACAATCCAGATTCACAAAGATTTATAAAATGTAGGTATAGTTTGACATTGAAAATGCCCAAAATGGTCTTTTAGCCTATTTAGGCCCATAACTGTTCAATGCACATCATCGTGCAAGAAACATATTGCTTGCAGTTATAATTACCTTCAAACCGCTCTGTGAGCATCAAATGAGATAATGTTAAAATTAAATTTTAAAGCAGTCAAAATATTTATTTTTTCATTTTTCAGCTATTTCGCCTATGTTTTAAACAATGCTAAACTTGAAGTCCCTTGTGGCGCCTCAAGAAATCACCTTAGCGAATTTTTTTTAAGTGTGATAGTGGTGATAAGAGGCAACTTTTTCACACCCAAGCTATTGGCAATTCCGAAAAAAGGTTTTTTCACTGCACTCTAATATTGCACCCCATTTAGGCGATGCATGCGTTCCATAAACCAGCCTTACAGGAAAGAAGAAATGCTAACATAATATATATAAGTCCAAAATGCAACGTAAATAGGTTTGCATCCGTATCTATTTATCTCACTTTTACACTTACGTTTCGTCGGTGTGATAAGAACCGGATTCGAACTGGATATTCAATCCCTCCAACATAACTCCTTTAGCGATATGCCCATTCCTCCACTGGCATAAAGATGACAAAAAAAATAGCACTACGTTATTTCAAGTGTCTTATTTTCCTCTTTAGCTTGTTTTCCCCTTACCTTTATATCATTTACAGTGACTTAGGTAAAGCTCCATTTTACTGTAAAAAAAGTCCTTTGATGTATTTAATTACGTTTCTGAGATTTACTTGAAGTTTGCCAGTCCTATTAAATCGATACTATTCCTACAATCGGAGCCAACATTTCAACCAAATTCCGCAACGGCCCCGTTAATTACTTCGTAAGAAGAAAGAGGAAATCTTGCGAGTGGGTTCATTTCTCAAATGGCAAATTACTTGCCGACTTGTCTCCTGCAGTTGGGGAAAACGATCTAAATTAGATGGGAAAAGGAGAAAAACAAAGAGCTAATAGGGTATGGCTGCTGCAGGGAAGTAAGGGAATAGCCGACTCCTTGGGAGTTATTTTAGCTGAAATATCCTTAAACGCTAATTTTGACAGAGTAAAAGGACTAATTATTGTTGTTCGGTTTAATGGTGAACGAAAATCGATATAACTGTTTATTTTGGTATCGTTATATTCACGAAAACTTTATCGACAACGGCAGCAAACGTTTAAGACATACAGAGTGGACTTAGTGACAAAGCCTTTTGCTTCAGGCTGAGGCTTGAAGCGAAGATGAAAGAAGTGAAATTAATGGATGAAGTGAACTTATATATAAAGGACATTGCCGCGGTTTTGATTGTTCTGTTTCTTATTTCAATTTCAACCTTTAATTCATCAAAGATATACATAGTAGCACATTTAACCGAATTCGATTGAAGTCCTAGTTTTATAACCTTATTGAGACATGTTAGACGCGATAGTTAATATTTTACAGATAAAACATCTCAATGAAACACATATATGAAAGTAATCCGCACATTTTTTCAGGATCAAAGGCGTACACACTTTAGGACTAAGGACGATGACATAGGAATATAATGAAGAAATTTGTTACTCACTGGAAGAATTAAGATATTGAGGAAGCGTTATGGACTAAGGAGGACGAAGTAATAAAATGTTCACGTGTTCGAATAGATTGCACTGTAGGATGAAGGATGACAAAGATGGGGATAAGCTGAGAAATATTCACATGTTGAATGCACTGTGGGACTAGAGCTGCCACCATCACATGCTGACATACAGAAGCAGAGCGGAGATTATATCTGGAGAGGAGAAAATCAGTTTCCACGAGGTGGGGGAGAGGGGTGGAAAGCAACACCTCTGCATCATTGATCCTCCCTCCCTCCTCTCCCGTTCTCTCGTCCTTGCTCCATCCCTTCTTCCCCTCCCTCTTTTACTTTTTTTTCATTCCCGCTCCTCCTGTCGCGCCTTCCCCCCCCCCCCCCCCCCTTTTAATTCTTGTATTAATCCTCCATAATTTTTTTTCCCGGATCGTTTCATTTTTATTCTCAACTCGGAAACAATTGTTCGTTGATTGATAATACGGTTGCCTATCTAGACACACGCTAGTATATCCCGCCAAGTTAGGCAACAAACATCACAACAAACAGCACATCAATTCAATTGTCAAGGTTGTAAACCATTGTAGCGCGATCTTATATCCTGAAGCATAGTCGGGCACATTTCAGGTACTTGGGGAAAAATAATAATACGGTACAAAAGCTTAAATTGTGTTGAAATCGAGAGCAATGACCCACCTAACAAAAATTAACTCGTGTAGGAATACCAGCTAAGCTGCTTTCAATGCAAAATCTGACCATCAATAACGTTGAAAATGTGTTACTACTAACTAGCTAGTAAGCTATTCGCTCATCCCCATGTTAATCCCGTAGGGTGATTATTCATCGATACCGAGATAACGGGGAGGCTTTCAGCTATGAAATTGAACGAATGGGTGTAGTACAATACGAACTGCGTACCTTTTATGGTTTGGAGCCTAGGGACGTAACGGGGATGGCGTGGGAGGGCACGTAAGTACGAAAATATTGTTATAACCATTGTTAGTATTGTCGGCATCGTTTCTCATTGGACGGCCAAAGTTCGGACAATGAGAACGTGTATACTGATGTGCGTGCCTAGACACACACTAGTGTATCACGATAATTTTAAACAACGTTGCAAAGAAGTTGTATTCACGTCCATGCAATTCACGAAAAATAAACCAACTGTAAAAACAAAACAAAATAAATAAAGCCAAAAACTGGTAAAGAGGCCACCAAGTTGAGAGTGGTTTGGCCCTTCAAACGAGTGATACCAACACACCAAAACTAACTAAATAAAACAAATTACAACAAAATTAAAACCAAACCAAAAATCTATAAAGAGATGACTAAATTCAGAATGGTTCGGCCTATAGGCAAAAGGTAGTAGCAAAGTGTTGAAATCCAATTTTTTGTTGAAGTGGCACTTTATTACACATCTGCACGGTAGCTGAGTTGAGTAAATGTACAATTGAAAAAAAAGGAGTGATATCATATCAAAAACCAAAACTGGTAAAAGGGGCCGCCAAGTTCCGAATGGTTCGGCCCTTCAAAGGAGTGATATCAACACACCAAAACATTCGTTAACTTAATCGCACCGAATAATACTTTGGACGTTAAATGAAAGTACCAATGTTATAGTTTTCATTTAACCTTCGAATTCTTAAGCGGTACGATTAACTTGGCGAATGTTTTGGTGTGTTGATATCACTCCTTTGAAGGGCCGAACCATTCGGAACTTGGCGGCCCCTTTTACCAGTTTTAGTTTTTAATATGATATTTATGTACCTGTACTTGATTAAAGCTATTATTATTATTATTATCATAAATTCCGCGCGTGATTAGTCCAGTCAACGAAGGCTCAAATATGGCGAATGGTGGAATAAAATTCCAAAGTCTTGAAACTTTGTAAAGTTCTTCGGGGAGGTCTAGTAATGACTATATCAAAAGTCCTAATGATTTGGAAGTGAGCTGGCTTCGCTAGACCATAAAATGCCCCAAAATCGCTGACTTTTTTATTAGTTTCTGTTAATATCTCTGAATCTGTGAGACCTACCAAAAAATGTTCCCTACAAAAGTTAAAGGGAACAAAATTTACCACAAACTTGATCCTATTCATTTTTTTCTAGCACCAGCAGTTTACTAGATATTCGAGTTCGAAAATTGAGAAATCTCTGAAATTGGCTGAGCTCTGCTATACGCGGTGTACATAGATTAGGTGAACCAACCATAACCTCCTTTAAGTAACTACACCAATCACATAGCATCAAACACTCATTTACCACTATACATATTTATTTACTGCATATAACATCAAATCGTAACATAAAAGCATATACAATAACATCAAATCAAGTCGAAGTCTACGTCCTCCTCCTGAAGGTTATCGTCCTTAACAGTTGGTGTCAGGCTATTCAAACAGTCACCATGGCAGGTGCGGCAGATAACAGTGCAACTCACGCTTATTTTCCTGCACCCACACTTGTTTCCACAATCTGTGGTGCATCTGCTAAATATGAGGTTGAGGACAGCTTCTGAGGCAACAGCATCTTTGGTTGCAGCAGGCACTAGATTGCCATTCTGCCTACTCTCCCAATCTCAAAGTGCAGCCGGTAGCTCATTTTCCATCTAGAGTGGCATGGCACCTATGCAAGTTGAGGGACGTTTAGTAATAGGAGCTCTCTACAGACTCAACAAAAATCTGTGTCTTGCCTTCGCTTCATCAGTTTCAATCTAACAAACATAAGGCCAGGCTGATAAAGATGGCATCTTTCCTCCCACTAAATGGCAGAGGAGTACAATGCCTTCAAAGACCTAATGATGCTGACACTATAATCGTCAGGAGCGTCACCGCCAAAGCGAGTGACTGGACAATGTAGCCATTGTTGGAGTAGAAGTAGATCTTTATTTCTTTTTACAGCTCTTAGAGCTATACACCGAAATATATTCTTCTACAAGCCAGGTCGTAGAAAGGTAGGAACACACGTAATTTTTTCAACCCAACAGCAACGGAAGGCCCTGACAGATGTCATACTATTTCCTCATGCATTCACAGGGTGCGAGAAGATAAGCTTCCTTTAGGAAGGAGAAAGTAGCAGGTTACAAACTGCTGTTACAACGTGAGGCATTACGCTGAGTAGCACATGTGTTCAACCACTCAACTTCCAAGTATCAACAGGTAGCGGAGGCAGATCACAGTTTTTTCTTTGCCTTATACAGTATATAGAGCTCCAGCTACAGCGTTCCTAAACTTGGATAGGCACCATGACCTCACAAAGTCTTTCACCAATATGGAGTCGGAGCTACTATCTCTCCCTCCCACGTAAGGGGCAGCTATGCAACGCTCCTTTCGTGTTTTCCACCAACTGCAACACTATGGATGGGTAATGAGTTACCAGCTAGCTGCACTATGGGGTTGGGAGCCTAGGCAGAATGGCAATCTTGTGCCTACGGAATCAAAGATTCTGTACCCCCTGAGGCTTTCTCAACGTCATATTTTGCAGATGCACAACATGTTGTGGAAACAAGTGTAGGTGCAGAAAATAAGCATGAGTTGCACTGCTATCTGCCACAACTGCCATGATGACTGTTTGAATAGTCTGACACCAACTGTTGAGGACGATAACCTTCAGGAGGAGGACATTGACCTCGATGTAGTTTGATGTTACGATGTAATGTTATATGTAGTAACCTGATGTAGTAACTGCGTATGTAGTAAATATGTATAGCAGCAAATAAGTGTTTGATGTTACATGATCGTGTAGTAACTTAAATGAGGTTAGGGTGTGTTCACCTGATCCATGTACCCCACGTAGTCGTACAGTGTCAATTTCGAAGATTTCTCGTTTTCGAACTCAAATATCTCGTAAACTACCTGTGCTAGAGAAAAAATGAAGAGAATAATTTTTTTGTGGTAAATTTTGTCCTCTTTAATTTTTGTAGGGATTATGTTTTGGTAGGACCCACAGATTCCGAGATATTAACGGAAAACTAATAAAAAGTCTCCTATGTTGGGATAGTTTATGGTCTAGCGAAGCCAGCTCACCTCCAAATCATCAGGACTTTTGATACAGTCATTGCTAGACTTCCCCGAACAACCTTACAAAGTTTCAAGACTTTGGGATTTTGTTCCACCTTAAGTCCTATTTTGACTGGACTATGATGGTAGAGCTGTCCATATGTGCTTGTGAAGATCGATGCTTGATTCGTTTGCTAAGCACAGAAAGAATTCTTGTAGGCTAAGTGGAGTACTGGACATTAAATGTCCCATGGAACCGAAAATTTGACATTTGTGGTCCTTAAATTTGCTGCCAGACACGTAACCAAAGTAGCTGCAACAATGACACTTAACGTCACTTTTAGGCTTTAATGCCGTTTAGTTTTAACATTAAAATCATTACTGCTAGCCTGGAATCCGGCAAAATTCTTAGTGGCATGCTCAAATGCAGCCACGATTTCTCAAGCTTGGTCAAAAGTGACTTTATCCGGGTCAATCTTTCTGTCTCCTGACAACTAAAAATTGAAACAAACTTATGCCATAAAATTTCCTTAAGGAGCATGTCAAACTTGCAATAAACAAACACTTAAACACTTTAACTCACCTATAGAAGCTGCGATAGACCTACCAAGAACCTGATGACGCCTCCAAACGGTTACTCTCTCATGCTGATGAAAATGGGGGTGGAGTCAAGGTTGTCAAAGTAAATTGTTAATTAAACCTATTTGTCATATAGGTTACGAAAAATATTCTGAAATAAATTTTACAGTACAAATTAAGACATGTGGATTGTAGCAGGGGGTAGTAAGGGCGCATTTACTCAACGACTCGCCTTTGCATTCTCGCAGATAGAATTTAATCGCGATGGCAGATGCGTCGTTGCCATGGTAACAACGATACCTGGATTAGTTAAATCCTACATCGTTTGAGGAAATGCTTGCAGTCTTATAATCTGTGACAATCAGATAAAGAATTCCTCCTGTCGAAACGATTTTCCCAGTGGCTTCTTAATTAAAATATTGACTGGTTTAGTTGCGAGCCGGCAGAGCTAAAACCGCCACCATGTTGGAATATCAGGTGATTTCTAGCTTCCAGCTGCGAGAAGGCGAAGGCGAGTCGGTGCATAAATGCGCCCATACTCTTACAGTCGCAATGGTTGCAACTTAACTTCACAGAAGGGTTATTAGCGCAAATAGCGCTCACCGCTTGACAAGGACCGCAGAACCACACACAACATGGCGTTGGTAATCGTAGTTCAAGCCGGCCCACAGTCGAGTTCAAAAATGCGCGTAAACTGCTAAAATAGTACGCGGTATATTTACAAACCGCATTTGGAGAATGTTAGCTAACACAATGCACCTTCACGAAATGCGCGGGGTTAGTTGGACTTAAATTGTTTATAGGTAGGTTGGGGGGTGATGATTAGTAAAGGGGCATGGACCTGGAGCTGTAACCTCATCAACTTACAGCTGATTGAGTTCTGTACGGAAAAAAATATTGTGTTGTTTGCATCACGATGGAAGCAACGATTTTCTTTAAAAAAAATTGTGCCTTTAATTAGAAAGTCGTAATTAAACTGAGCTCGTCTTTCGGAAGATCGATTTTTGTTTTTGTGATAGGCTTCGCAAATCACAACGAAAAGTCTGCAGGCTTATTTTGTGACAATGCTTCGTTGTCCTCCTTTGGCTGCCAGTTATAAATTTACTTTTACACTTATTATTTATTATTATTTATAACTACAAGAAAGAAAAAAAAAGCCGTAGTCGTAAAACTGGTTTAGCCTAAGTGAACACTTTGTAAATACGTAATTTCAGCTGGCTGGATAAGTTTAACAAATTTTCTTGAAAGTTTGAAAAAAAAACTGTTCTGAAAACGAAAATAAAATGATGCGATTAGTTAATGAAGAGAAAAAAATGCCTCAGCTGTAGAAGATAAGTAAACCGACTGTTAGACGGCCCTCCTTCTGATGAATCTTCTAACTGCAGCATGTTTAGTCTTCTGTACAGCCGTACCGGCTGAGAAGACTATTGCAACGACTTTGTCCGTCCGTCCGTCGCTTTTTTCAACTTCGCAACGGTACCAGAAATTGACGACCACTGTTTATAACGTTCGATTCAGTGTCAAAAGTTAGTTAAATAACATGGCAAATTAAAACATCGTTGCCTCCTTATAGCTAATAGACTTCTTCGACGTGACTAAATTAAATAATAACATTTCATCGTCGAATTGAAATCCTAAAGATTTGTGTTAACGCAGCCGTAAAAACAAAAACATTTTAGCTTCGTTTACAGGAGTCTTGTCACATTGTTGCATGAATGAATAGGTTTACGATCGAACCAATTCTCCATTAGGCCTATCTGCTACTTACGAAACTAAAACTGCCGTCAAAAAAATTAGGCCTAAAAAATGAAAATTAGATCTAAAATCACGTTACCATGGCAACGTCAACAGTTGCTACGAGTCCCTGATGCAGCGTTTCTCCTGTCCCTTTCCTACTACCACTGATCTATATTAGGCTACGTTGCGCATTAGGTTGTAACACTGTAACTGTGTGCGCGGAGGCATACCGTGTTGCAAAAATGAATAGGCTTACTGTATACAATCCAAATCTCCGATAGTTGCTACTTACGAAATTAAAGTTGTAAATTAGGCCTAAACGCTGACAATTATGCCTAAAACGTAATATAAGCTTAAAAGCTAACACATTTGTAACGGGCAATTCTGATGGTTACTGTTTTTAGATTATATAATAGAGATAGCTGTTGTAGTGCAAGATAGAGGTGTGCGCCTCAACATTGGAAGTGGAGGAACCCTACAGAAGACCAATGCGACTAGATAGTCGCTGTAGCCCCTTGTTTGTCTTCATTAACTATAATTACGTCCTTTTTTTTACTGCATCTGATTGCTACATAGGAAGTTTATGATTCATCTCTTAGCCATTATTCCTATACGCATACAACCTGGTTTTTACAAATTCTTTTAAATTTTTCATTACAGTAACGTTATGACGGTTTTTTTTTACAGTTGCAGCCGTTGTAAATCGAGTTTTTCGCAGGATAAAATCTTAGGAATTAGAAACACTTGGAACAATTACAAAAATGATGTCCGATAAATCAGCTAAGGAGACTAAACGGGAGGGTGGGGCGCTGTACGTCCCTCGGTGCCCCCATAAATAACTATTTTCATCAATTTTAGTTCCTCTAAAACGTTAAAGACACAAATTTTAAAATTTGTTTTCAGTTTCAATTTATTTTTCTACTTTTACCAGTTTTTATTCTGAACTTCGGGTCTTTTTTTAAGGGGGGGTGGAGGATGAGGAGTCTTGCCGTCTTTGCTGCCCTTCCCTACCCCCCGCGTGTGTCACTGGTTCGGATGCTGCTTTTGACGTTAGGTAGTCTGCTGTAGGGTAATTGGGGCAAGGTGGCCTGTTGGTTAGCATGACGGTCTTGTGTGCCAGAGGTCCCGGGTTCGAATCCAGCTTCAGTTACCCCGGCATTTCCGGGAAGAGAAGGGCCCTGTGATGTCTCATGCTCATGTCAAGAACCTACAAATTTCCTATGGGATTTACCTAGCACAATTGTCCCTTTCTCCTTCTGGAGTCATGTCTACGGCTGGGAGCGCAAAAAGCTAAGCTTAGCTGTACTTTGGATTCTAACAGAGCCACAAACCGTATAGAACAGAGCTGAAAAAGGTTTATTAGAATGTGGTAATCATGAGCCATGCATACGTCACACCCGTGGAGAGGGGAAGGGGCGGGGTGGTTGATTTATTGTAACAATTGTAACACAGGGGTGGGAGGGGTTTCCAAAATGTGACGTCACAAACTTGCATCACATTTTGGCGTTCACGTCCCTTCATTTTTTGACGTATTACTAAATTGTTGGGAGGCATGCTTCGTCGCTGCGAGCAATCTTTCCTGCAATGCTCTACTCGATCAACATGCTCCTGTCTGCCTGGCTGGGTACGTAGGCCTGAATTCGCTCGCATAGTTGGCTATGGGATGGCTCGATGATGCACTTCTTCCCTTGCATTAAACTGCCTGATTTACTGATTCATTTACTATCGAGCCAAGTTAATACGTAAACGTGTACAAATTATTAAAGTAGAGTACTTTCGAAATATTACGAGGAGGGGGGGGGGGGGAGTGTGTTGTTGCAGAAGTGTTACGAAATTATTAGGGGGGGGGGGTATTTTAAATGTTGTGACATTTGTGACAAAGGGATATAGGGGGTGTTTCAAAATAAGCCAGAAAGCGTGACGTAATATACGTACGGCTCCTCAGGCGACTGTCTTTTAATACGTGATTGTGTTCTTATGCTAGAGTCAGGGACGTACTAACGAGACGGGAAAACGGGATATTTCCCGTAGGGGCTAAGCAGCATGGTTTTAAATTGTGCTCAAAGGTTGCATGCAGAGGTTAACGAACGGTTTTAGGGATCTGGTCCCCTAGCCTTGGAGCGAATGTCAATAGACGGGCTTTTTTTTTCTTTATGACTCGAGGCAGTGCCACCGTAGCGATAGCTAGGAAAAAGTTTCGCAGGAGTCCGAACAAAGCCTGAGGGTCTGGGGGTGTGCTGTTAGCTCCCGTATGGGGTCTCGGGAACCTAATGGCTTTTATGGTACATCACTGTGACGCCGTATCCGGCTTCTAGACAGTACTTTTTCTCACATATTCTGGAGGAATTTATTTAGCATTATGACACATTTTGGGGTTTCGGCCAGGGGTTTGAAGGTTCCCACACCCCTCTCTCCCCCCCCCCCTCCTTTGACCCTGGGAGGTGTGTGTTGGGAGGAGGGTAGGGGCACATTTAACGAGCGATTCCGGAAACTGAAACTCTTTTAAGACACTGAAATAACTGATCTGACCTAGGAAGGCATGCCTGTTGATAATGTTAACCATTGTTCTTAAACGCTTTTGTAAGAATTTCCGTTTGTTGCAACACGGTAATGGGCCAGTTGGTTACCCCCCCCCCCCCCCCCCCCCCAACCTTCCAGGATCATCCGTTGGAACAGGCCATTTACATTCTCCCCTTAAGGCTTTCAGCCGATTATAACGAAGGCTTTAATTAAAAAAGTCGGAAACAATGAACATAGTTGGGCTGCCCAGTTTCACGAAAATAAAACAACTTCTGCTGCATTCTTTTGCATTCTTAATTTAAAAATAGCATTACTTCTAACTTAATTTTCATTACGGAAATTACGGAAATTACGGAAAACGCATCAGTGTCCTGACTTCTTGCAAGCTGCACCTGTCTTGGCAAGATTAGGCGATATTGCAATTTCGAAGTAATTCGGTCATCGCGAAGTTTTCCCACTGGTTGGTGCACCTTGCTGCATCCGAGTTTGTTTTGCATGAGGCCACAGTAAGGCGTGCGCCTTGCAGTCAGTCGGACACAGGCTACCAAGCCATGACACAGGCTACCAAACTTAAACACTCGATCATAAAATAGTGGACCCAAATAGGGCGATATCTCGGTAACCAAGCATATTTGGATAGGTGTTGTATAGGACTTTTTGACTTGAGTTTACCTTCTTAGTATGCCCTAGAAGTTTGTCGGTTTTATTCTGAAACACCCTGTATGATAGAGGTGTGCGCCTCAAAATTGTCGTAGAAGGCAGCATATGTTAACTTTTATACCAGCGGTGGCATTGTTAATCTTTTGAGTCTTTGATTACAGTTATGGCTTGGTTATTTGGTTTTTCATTTCGTATCTATTGTTAGCATCAAGCGAAGGAATGAACAATGCCATTTCTTTACCGAAACAAACAAGCCACGTGCCTCGTTAATTATTGAGTGGAAATTTGTTTCGTCTACGTGTACCTGTCAACAAGCTGCAAAGCTTAACAATATCACTGCACCTAGATGGCGCCGCGGTATTTTCGTACGGTTTTCAATCGGTGACAATGCCACTTTAAAGACCGCGAATCGATTCACTTATTTAAGGAAGTAGGTGTAGCTTCTGAAACCACTGGCAACCCGGACAACTGCAGTGTGACTGAGGTTGGCGCTTATGACCTAACTGTCGATGCGCCATTAAGCCTCAATCCCACCCACCACCTAGAAGGAAGCAAGCAGTATTGTTTGTTTTTATCTAAGGGTGTAACTTAACAATCACCGTCGTAGCAACACGTGTCGTCGTGTGGTCGGGAATCGAACCCGGGTCTTCCTATAAAATGGCGATAGCTCTGCCTATCGAGTTACCGCAGCACTATCCATATCGCCGCAAACCGGCATTGTAAGCAATCGCGTAACTTAGGAAAATGTCAGCACTGGAACGAAATATGTTGAAAAGAGAATCCCAAAGGACACAATGTCAATACAACCAGACGTTTCGAGCTGACTCCAGCTCATTATCAAGGGATTAAAAAACACACAATACACTTAAAATTGCATAACAGGCAGCAAAATACAGGAAAAACTGCCTAAGTCAATACTACACACAGTGAACAAAAGCTAATAGAATGAGTAAGATCCCACAAATCGAATTTCAAACTACGTGACAACAACAACAACTCACTAGTCCAGCATTAAAAAAAAGGTCCACAAACCTAACATTTCATACACTAAGATTCTTTTCCAACTCCCGCATATTCGTACAAGGCTTAACCTTGAAGCTGTGTGCATCGCTTTGCACGAACCACATACTTTGTTCCACATTATGTTTTCAGAAAACTGACTGTATGACATCACGTTTTCTTCCACTTCGAGTGCAAAAAAATCCGTAAACATCCCATTCGTAAACTCTAACAGTAACTTTGTTGATTCAAAAGTGTGATATCCACATGTTTTTGCACTGTTAGTGGAAGGAAACGAGTCGTCATCCAGTCATTTTTCTGAAAACATAATGTGGAACAAACTATAGCTTCATAATCATCTGCTCCCTAAAGACAACAAATTTAAAGAGAACTTAGCGCTGCTCAGAGTTCTCTGTTACCAAATTTCGATATCAGAGTACCATAGAAATAACTGTTTGACCCACTCACCACCAGGAAAAAAATGAATAAAACCCTGACTACATTCAATAGTCGCCACTTAAGAGGTCACTCTCCTCTTCCTCTCTTTTTAAACTTTTAAAATTATTAAATTCTCCTGTTTTATAATAATTGTTCGAATTGTAGTATTGACTAAGGCAGTTTTGCTTGTATTTGGCTGTCTGTTATGCAATTTTAAGTGACTGTGTTTTTTATTCCTTTGATAATGAGCTGGAGTGAGCTCGAAACATCGGGTTGTGACATTGCACACTTTGGGCTTCTCTTTTCTACATATTAGCGTAACTTTCTCATAATTCATTTAATTGGATAATGTGTTATGGTGGCTGCAGAGACAGAGAGAGAGACGGCCAACAATTTGACAGGCAGACATACTGACAGACGACAGAGCTGGTGAAAAGCCATTCAATCATTGGACCTGTTACGTTGACTGAGAGGGAAAATATGGTGTAGCTTGCTGTTGAATTGAAATAGTTTTTTTTATGTTTTTTAAGTAACCGTTGAAATAATTATTGTAAATTTATTTCAATTGTTTATTGTATTTCTTTTTATTTTTTCAGGGAAACAAGAACAAGCCTCTCAAGAACTGGTCGCCAGATCAAAAAAAATATATATATAGGATAAGAATGGGAAATAGTCGTAAGTCACCAAGTAATTTTTATTTTAGTTTACTGTTTCTTGGCACTCAAGTTACATCGGTTTCTATGCTATATTGCCACCTCACAAACTACACAAATTTTGTATATTTGCAAAGGTTCCCAACATCCCAATATCCAAGTATTTTTTTTTTTTTTTTTTTTTTTGCAATAAAGCTATCTCTTTTTACGAAATAAATGTAATAAGGGATAAAAAAAAAATTATTTAGGAACTATATAATGAATTTTCAAAATAATAATAAAATAAAAAGTTATTGCTCTCGAACCAGGACACGTTCAGTGCTTTGGTTCGGCTAGGCTTTTCCTTGATACAAATTTCGTTGATAAAATTGGTTTCTTCAGCGAAATAAATTGGCAATAGGATTCGACATGAAACGGCAACCAACTTTCTAATTAATTTGAAGGTGAAATGTTGACGTGGCCAGTCTCTTCGGCTGGTGCATTTATCGGAAAGTGACGGCGGTGTTGGGGAGAAGCGGGGTGGGGGCGGGAACCGAGTCTGTTTGCTTTCCAGGTGAAAATCCTTTAAGTAACTCATTCCAAATTCAGGGCTCAGGGGAAATTACAGATTCCTGGACGTGAAACTTCAATTACAGTGGCTCCTTGACACGCGATGGGATTTGACCTGAGATGGAGTTTTTGTTTGGTTATTGAAAAACAAAAATAAACCGTTAAGCCACCAGATTCTCAGGGGGTTTTACGCCGCTTGGACAACGAAACACCGAATTCCTGAAATTTTCATCTGTGAAGAAAAAAGTGTGGAATAACGTACAGGTCAATTCTGACGATAATAGGATATGCCAGCATCAAGAGAAATAACTGTGATCATCTGATAACGGGGCGTCGGACGAACGTCTAACTGGAAAATCGTCTAATGGGATAATTGTCTAAAATCTGCCTAAATAAAAAATTCTTAATGGTATCCGAGGTAGCCTCAAGAATGCTAATGGTTTTCTGAAAAGCAACTAACTTCGTAATTGAAGGAATCCTAAAGGAAACCTCCCGAATGCCACTCGTGAGGTTTCCTTTAGGATTCCTTCAATTACGAAGTTAGTTGGATAATCGTCTAACTGGAAAATCGCATAATTGGAAGAACGTATAACGGAAAACAGTATAACGGAATCAGCTAACACGAAATTCGTATAATGGAGAAGCGTCTAACTGGAAATTCGTATAATGGAAAATCGTCTAATACCCCTGCCCCGATCGGGGGCGTCGAACGAACGTCTAACTGGAAAATCGTCTAATGGGATAATTGTGTAAAATCTGCCTAAAAAAATCTGGAAAAGCATCTTAACGGAATAACGTATAATGGAAAATCATCTAAACGAAATATCGTATAATGGATAATCGTATAATGGATAAACGTCTAACTGCGGTTTCTGATGTTATATGTATAGCCGCAGCGAGCGCGGCAGCGTGAGCGAGGCAGGGACATTAGACGATAATCCATTATACGAATTTCCAGTTAGACGGTTTTCCATTATACGAATTTCCTGTTAGACGACTTTCCGTTATACTGTTTTCCGTTATTCGTTCTTCCAATTATGCGATTTTCCAGTTAGACGATTATCCCTCGCCCCCCTCGCTCGCGCTGCAGTTAGACGTTAATCCAGTTAGACGTTCATCCATTATACAATTATACATTATATACGATATTCCATTTAGATGCTTTTCCAGATTTTTTATTTAGGCAGATTTTAGACAATTATCCCATTAGACGATTTTCCAGTTAGACGTTCGTCCGACGCCCCTGGTAACAAAAATTTCATACGACACCTCATCCTCCAATCACTCCTCGCTGCTTAAAGGATTCCTAAGTGCACCACAAGGTTGCCTTCTTCAAGATTTCCTCGGCTAAGGAATCCTTACAATATGGTAGAGACTGTTTAGCACTGGGGCGTATTTTGCTTCTTTTTTTTTTGTGGGTTTAAATTGTGAACAAGGTAATGGAGAATATGATTTACTGGGGGTGGCTGGAAATTAAAATTAGTGGTATTTTATGTGCTTTGCGACTTTTTTCCCTGTCAGGGGTTACCCTTCTGTTTAAGCTCCTCAATTCGCAATTGATTGGTTGGTTGGGACTTTACAAGGAAGGATGGAGGGAAATGTTGATGTAAAATTCGGAATGTGATAGAGTTCTGTACCTCGAGGCCTCTTTCTGTAAGGACTCCCTTGCCTGCTGGACACAGGTGCCCTGCATCTTTTACACCCCCACCCTCCTTATTTTCGGTACTACCGAAGGCTAATATTCTCAATGGCATTCTTAAGGTCAAGATGGGCCCCTACTCCTCCAAGAGCTCCAATAGTATTCTGAAAACCACGTAATTGAAATTCACTTAGGTGAGCAGGGATGAAGGTATTCAACAAAACAGAACCAGGAGGACAGCTGGATACCCTTGACTAGCATATTTATTTAAAACAATTAAATGTTCGTTCCTCAACGGGAACTTCCTCACAATCTAAAAAAACACACACACAATAACACAATAAATTAAATGGCCAATCCAACCCCCACAAAACAGTAATATATGTACATACCAAAACACAGCAAACATCGTGGCCAGCAACAATGTCACAAGGAGGAGCAAGTTAAAAGAGAGGCTCATGGGTACTTAAACGGGAACATTTTTTTTTTAAAACAAAGATGCCCATTGCTCCATTACCGGATAATTTTTTGTTAAATTTAAAGCCGTATTTTTATTCAGTGTAATAGTCCGCGCTTCTAATTTAAGCCTAATGTGGGGTGTTTTTCAATGAACACCACTGATGTTTCCGAAACATCTGGACGGTGACCTCTCTCCACAAAATGACGGCCCAGGGCGCGATCAGAGTCACAAGAATCCACATAACCACAATTGCGCCACTCTTTTTGCAAGAGGTCGTTTCGTCTCACCAAAATAAATACCTCCAGCCTTGCATGATTCACATGGGATTGCATACACCAAGCCCATAATCCCTCCCCTGTAAGAAACCAAGTCATCAGTGAGAGGAAGTGATTCATCAAACATATCCCCCCCTCCCCCCCCCCCACCCAAAAGGCCCATTGTTTTGCTTAGCTAAAGATTGCCTAATAGTGTGCAGCGGTTTAGAAACCACCCGAATACCACCATTGGTACGTATTTTCTTAACAGGTTCATACACTTTAGTATGGTAAGGTAGCACCGTCCAGGCAAGGAACTCATGTAGGGTATCAGATCGGGTTGTGTCACAGAGCAACGTAATTGAAAGGGGCCTGGGTCAAAAGGCCGACACTAAAAGGCCTTCACCCAAAGGCCGATAGGTGAAAGGCATACATCCAAAAGGCCGACAGGTACAAAAGATCGACATCCCAAAAGACCGACAGGTACAGGCAGACTTCGTTGCACGATAGCAATGAAAAAGGGCAGATGGCCGGCATTGTGAAGGATAATGTCGACATGTATTGTTGACGGAAACCTCTGGCCACTCAAACTTTGGGCCCCAGCGGAAACAAACGCAAATGCTACAACAAACGGGTTAGTGTGACAATTCGGCTTCGCACTAGCGGGACACTCCAGTTTATTTAAAAATAAATATTTTAAGCTAGTTTAATAGCAAATTTAATAAAGAAATTTTTTTAAACTTCAGGCTACTTTACTAAAGTTTTATAACGTAATAGAATGAACGCCTTTTGTACCTGTCGGTATTTTGGTTGTATGCCTTTTATCTGTCGGCCCTTTGGGTGTCGGCCGGGACCCACCTAATGTATCTTACGGCAACCGCACAAATACAAAAATTATTATCAGCATTCCACGTCTGCCAATTTTACTGAAATGGTGCTGTACTTTCTTTACCAAACATATCAAAATTACATTAGATAGTCGTCTGGAAGAGACCGTTGTTACTATTTTTGTTTTTATGTATTAGTTTCGATTACTACTTTTTGTTTTTATGTAATAGTTTCGGGTACTTTCGTTTTTATTTATTGGTTTCAGTAATGAATAAGCTCCAGTAATGAATAATTTTTTTTTTTGGAAGCTGTCGCCTTACTTATTTTTACTTTCTAAGGATTTCTAAGGGCGACTTAAGTATGCTTTCCACAAAGTGTCCTTGGGCAAGGGCTCTTTCATTAAGGGAGGTTAGGCGAAATTGCAAGCTTTTTGAGTTCTTCCATGTCGAGACCTTTTTCATGAAAGTACTCGTCAGAGCTTGATTCGAGGAAACAGCTCAGAATAAAAGCATGAAAAAAAGTGCAACTTTTATTTGATTGTGTTTTCCTTATTCATTGTTGAACACCAGCTAAGAAGCGGAAAGCATGCCACTCTCCAAACATTAAGGAAGTGGCTGCTAAGTCTGCTTCGGAGTAACCAAGCAGCAATTCTATTCATATGTACTGGCTGGTACACGGTGTTGTAAATCAATAATTCAAACCAGGAAGTCATATTGTTACCACTGGGATCAAATATTCGATCCAGGAGGGAACCCAGTTTGAATCAAGATCGCCACTTCACTTCGTTTGCTTGCAGTTTGGCGTAATCGAGCAAAGAGTGCGCATGCAGTGGTGAGTTGCTCGGCAGGCGCGAATGTCAATCAAAAATTACGCCATTTTCGACCTTCTTGAGTCACTAGCAGCTCGGCCCAAGTAGTGTCTAGCACAGTTTTGTAACTTAGTTTTGTCTGAATAGTGTGTTTGATAGGGCCGTTGGTCTATTTAGGAGTTCTTCGAGTTTCAGCTGCGGTGCGATTTGAAAAAAAATTCTGAAAATACAAACGTTCTGCCATACTCAACGAAATTCTTCAATGAGTTGGAGAGAGCAGAACTTATGTACAACATGTTGTCATTAATATTAAGTCTAGGGTTATAGTCGAACATGCAAGGTCTTCATATTAAAATTTGTACTGGTCATTGGGCGAGTGTCGTTTCGTCCTTCCATCCCCTTTATCCTTCCTTGCTTTCGCCATTTCGGTCTGTACTGAGTGTAAACTTCGGTCTGCACTGACTGTAAAGTTAACAAAGTTGACACCCGATTAACCAGTAGACAATCAATTTTAACTTTATTTGCCCCTCCCTCTAAAGTCACTTTAACTTTACGATGCCCTTTTAGAACGAAAGACGTCTATACCAATAATTTTAATACTCCTGATCGAAACTTGTTGCTGATAATTAGCCCTGGACAAGCCACCTCAACCCTCCTTCCCCTTTGAAGCGGAGGTCCATGGATTACCATTAGGAAGGGCTTCTTAATCTCTTTCTGATTAAGAGCTGTAGCCCTCGACAATCCTTCTTAATCCCAAAGCCTTGTGTTTGCTCTAGGAAGGTCTTAATTCTCTGGAACTTCCACAATGTTACATTCCCTGGCTAGAAACAACTGCATCACCAACTCCACTTGAAGCGCCGTGGCGTTTCCAGAGGGATTATATATATTAATGCTCAAAATGGCGAGAAATTTTTACACTCACCCCCCCCCCCCCCCCGTCCTACCTTCAAAGACTCCTTCCCACACAGCTGCCTTTATTTTGATAAGGTTGTGTGATTTTCATATAACACCGAGGATCAATCGAAATTAAAAGAGTCGCGTTTGAAATATCAACACAACAATGCACTTTAAGTCGATGAAGAAGCGGTCGGAATCCACGACAGCAAACGGATGAGACCCAATTTATTAGGGAAGTGCATTAGGCTGCGTGGTTGTTTGACGTTCTTAAATTGGCTGCCTGCTTTCTCGTTTTTAGTTTGAGGCAAACCTTTCTACGAATTACGAGTCGCATTTTCCAAACAAGCACATCGAGGGTAGAGAGACGAAGAGAGAGAGAAAGAGACAGATAAAATCTGACATTTTGAAGGCAATCAGGTGACCAATACGAAGAAGGATTGGTCGAGACGGATGCTATCTCGAGAAAGGTTTGGCCAGTAGGGCTGACTTGGACAATTCGCAGTTAACGAAGTGGGTTTACGTAACCCGTTGATGACAGGAGGCTACGAAAAAAATCACAGGGGAAAAATCACAGGGAAAAAATCACAGGGAAAAAATCACAGGGAAAAAATCACAATAAAAGAGTCACAAGTTTGTGTAAGGAAAAAATCACAGGAGAAAAATGACAGCAAAGGAGTCACAAATTT
>JAHWFP010025460.1:30164-42529 GCA_023313725.1 Lithobius niger
CCCCCCCCCCCCCCCCCCCCCCCCCCCCCCCCGAAAATGAAAATTTACTGTTAAAATATGTGCTACTTTAGCAGAAGCCTGGCGAATCCAGGTAGGGGGTCAGGGGGAGCATTGTAAGCTCCCTCAGCGAGGTCCGGGGAAGCTGAAGCATTTTACGCTACATGAGAACCTATTTTCGGCTTTCCGAGACACGTTTACAACGCATTGTTTAGCAAATTTCGTATGCTTTTCGTAAAAATTCGTTAGCATGAGAGGTCGTAAAAACCTAATTGTTACCCAATTTTTTTTATACATATTATTTACAAATTAAATTCCCTGTGAATTTTTTTTTTAATATTATTAAATTAACGCTAGCTAACACTGAAAATTTAGGTTTGAAAAGTATTGTTGTTTACTTTTCAAATGGTGGAAGATTTAGCTGTCGTTCCTGAATTAACTAAGAATTAATTGAATTAACTGAGAAAGAGGAAAAGAGCTATACTAGCAAATCAAACCGGCAACTTAGTCTCAATTTTGATTCTTTGCTCGGTTTTTATGGAGTTAATTGGTATAGACTTCAACTGACGAAAACTTGGACGGAAAGCAACGTTTTGTTCTGTACAAATTTATCTGACGTTTCAGCTATAACCATAGCAAGAACAAACTAACCACCAGGCGACTTCAGTTGGCGGTTCGTTGACAATCAAACAAAGTAATTTTAAATCGGACACTCCTTTATCTTTTGTTTAGCTCTGTGCTCTTCCTGTTTTGACTAGTTTCGTACTGACTTACATTTTCACTACATTGGTGCAAGTGGAAAAAAGTCTCACAAGCACTACATACCGAGTAGGGTTACGCAAACACAGTCGGAAAGTAGTTCAAATTAATAGTCAGTAAATAAAGTTTAGATTTATAAAGCGACTAATAATGAAATTTTTATGCTTCAATTGTTTGTGTGATGTTCATTTTTTTTACCATAAAATTGTGTTACTTTAAATTAAAATTTTTATAGAATTAAAAATACCTGTTTTGCTACAGGGGAGTGATATGCTTACATCCTCCATTTACCGTTAATCCGTCATCTTTGTGACTTGGCCTTGCAACTTAAATTCTTAACTTCATTACTCCCCTGTATTAGGAACTGATGACTCATAATATTTGATGACCTGATTCACGCAATTGGGGAAAACGAAAGTACATTTACTTGTTTCTAACTCGACGTGGTAAGCGTGATAAATAGATACTCATTTATAGCTTTGCAGCCTATTTCGTGAGGGGAACGAACCCCTCAGTTTGAAAACGTGGGGGGACAGTCCCCCTCGTCCCCCCCCCCCCTCTGGATCGATGCCTATGCTATGGAATGTTTAGTACTTTCCTACCATGCTCTACAGGACTATCAAAAACAGGAAGCCCCAAAGACACTCTTTTATAGTAAGGTTACTTACAAATTTCGATCCACTCCTACTTTTACCCAAATTTTGATCCGACGGCATTTGAGGACTTGATTCAGGTAGATTCGGTAGTCAAAGAGACGATGCTCCCAAATGTCGATTTGGCAATCGAAGAGGTATTGCTCACGCGTTGAGAATCCTGATCATATGTTGGAATTTGAAAAACTATAACAGGAGGCAATAAACTATCAACAGGTGGATTGATAAGTTCAGGTACAGGATCTGGTGTTTGAGGAACTCCCTCTCAAAAAACCAAACGGAAGTCGTCTAAATTCAACAAACTCTTAAAAGAAACTATGGAAATCATAAACCATGACTGTAAGGATTTTTACTGCATCAGTAGAAGAATACGTAATGTTTAACACTAGCAGGACCCTTTTCACGAATGTCATTGTTGTGACCTCGTGCTTGACAAAATCAAAGGGTTTAAGGGTTTAACGAGCGTTAACCACTCCTGGTCATCTGCCCGAAGCCCTAAGGCCGTATGTCTGCAACAGCCAGATTCCCAGGCGGTCACCCACCCAAGTATCAATCCAGCCCAATGCTGCTTGACAAAATCGATGGTATGAACAACAATTCGGTGAAAAAAAAACCAATGAAGCGAGTCACCTAATTAAAGGTAACTACTATCGTAATTTCTTGGTAACAACTACATACATTAAGAAATCCAGGGACCATCAAAGTCAACATGAATTCTATCCCAGGCCTTAACTAATAATCTCATGGAAGTGTTTGTTACGAGCAATCCAATTTGCTTTAGTGCTCTGACAATAAATACAAGATTTCACAAGATGTACTAAATTCGTTTCAATCCCTAACCAGCAAATAGATCTAGCTAAAGCTTTCATCTTAACATTGCCTCTGTGATCCACATGGAAGCTCATTCATTCATGATGTCTTTATGCTGGATAAAGTTTTAAGTTCGTCACTGTCTTCTTTACGGGTCCAACTATCCCTAGTGTAATGAAACACTTGTAATAACACTTCATCTTTCAGGGTTAAATTCTCAAGATGGCTGCTTAAAACACACAGTCAAAAAACTTGCTTTAAATGCTTAACAGTTTTTGGTTTAGTACCATTACTTGGCAATTTGACCTCCACTGGTAAATGATATAAACTATCAGCTTTAAGCTTAGCTTTGGCGGGGATGTGCTGAATTTTATAAGAATAGGCATTCGTAAATAGTGCCCACCATTGGATACAAGAGGCTGTTATTACCAGGATACCTACATTCCTATCACTCAAATTAAGGCTATCTGATCCGTCTGGTAGAATAAACCGCTTGCCATAAAGGTATTGATGATACACTTCGACCACCCCGAACATTGCATAAAGTGCTTCATGGTTGAATTGTGCATAGCTAGATTCAGCTTTGCTTAAGCATCGTGCTGCGAATGCTGTTGGCTGGTCTTCTCCAGGGGGCATAACATGCATTAAGCACAGCCCAACCCTCTTGGAGAGGTGTCACAAATCATGCCGAAAATGCTTCTTTGGCTTTAGTAATTGCTTTAGAACACTCGTTCAAATCTAGTCATTTTTTTTTATACATAGCAACTGGTTCAAAGGAGCCAAAATAGAATCTAAGTGTGGTAAACATTTAGAATACTGCTGTGGGAAGCCTAGGAACGATTCTAACTCACCACAGTTCCTGACGTCCTAGGACCAGAAGACTTCGAAAATTGCGTCTAAAACTCTGGTAAACTTTGCATGCCGTCTTTGTTAATTCTAAACCCAATATATTTAAATTCAGGTTCGTTCAGCTTTTATTTAGACTTTTTAAGTTGCACACCATTCCCCTGAATGGCTTCAACAATTTTGTATATAGTCTTGTCGTGCACAGTGCATTTCTCAGCCACTAAAACATCTTTGTAAAATGGTTTAGATCTGGTAATAATTTGCAACTGATCTTCCATTTGTTTATGAAAAATGCTTGGGGCACAGGCTAAGCCTAGTGATATGCGTTGCCACTCGTAAAAATCTTTATAAGTGAAAATTGTTAGAATGGACTTGGAATTAGTTCCATTTGTAGGAACACGTCCAGCTAATCAATCAGAGAATATCAATCACTCCCCCCAATCACTAAACAAGTCCACAGCCCTAGACACAAGAATATTTGAGTGCTAACTGTCATACTGTAGTTCCCTACAATCCGTACATCACCGTTCGACTTGAAAACTAACACCAGAGGTGTAGCTCAGGCACAACAGTAACTGGTTTTAGATTTCCCTCCTAAATCAGGCGGGAATTTCAGCTTTGACCTTGCTCTTCATGGAGAGAGGCACATGCCACGCTTTTACAGATTTGGGGTTTAGCATCACTCTTTTAATTTCACTCGTGCCTTGAATTCTTTGAACTTTCCCAGGCCTGGTTTAAACAGGTCTGGAATTGATCACAGATTTTGAATTTAAAAACCACAATGACTTCTGGAAATAAGTAATCATAGTTATTATCAAAAAATTGATTAAGGCTTAGACAAACCTCATTAATCCAGCCTTTACCAGAAAAAAAGTGTGAGCTGATTGCTTAGCACAGTAATTGCATTAAGGTATTCAATTTTTCCTTTAAAGGTTACATCCGCGCAAATTCCGCTGAGATTTTTCAACCTCACGCAACAAAGAATGCAGCATAATGGATGTAGGCTTAAACTTAAGAGTTTTGAAATAGTTTCTAAGACAGCTCTTACATATAATGGTTGCATCACAGCCAGCATCAAATTTGAATGTTAACGCCATTTAGGGGACACTCAATGGTCCATTTGTTACCTCTAAAAGGAGTTAAAGTTAAACTATAAGTTATAGATTCAAGACTGGACCCAGCTATCACTTCCTTCTTCAGAACCAGTAAATTCATCGGTTTTGCCAACATAACATTTTTTCTGTTGCAAACTTTCTGTTGGCCTGATTACCTTATGAGCAATTTCCCGGAGGTTTGTTGCCTTTGTTCTATCGGACTTACACGATGCCTTTAAATGTCCATGAGAACCACAATTTCCACATGAAATAATCTTTAATTTTAGACTGAGGACGATTATGACCCTTAGGTTTGCAGGCGTGACAAATGACGTCACGCCTGGAGTGTTAGTTAGCCTACTAGATTTTGAATTAAGTTTAAAACTATTTGAAGTTCCAGCTCCTGCCTTAAATCCAGCTACACTTTTAGTTTCACTCTCAACAGAGCGAGCATTAGTACATGCTTCATCAAAAGCAAGCGAAGGTGTAGTTTTCGACAACTATTCTCCTGCGTATTCTCGGAATTGACACCAGCCACCAGGCGATCCCATAGCATCTCCATCAGAAACGCAGCATAGCCGCAATGCTCGGCTAAGTGTTTTAACCTACTTATATAAGAGCCTATGGATTCTCCTGAGTGCCGGTTTCACTTAGAAAGTCGTAGATGCTCCGCAATAATGACAGAGTCGGGCCGAAGCTGGCCTAAACCAAATCAACTAAGTGGACCAAAGCTTTGGATTGAGGGGTAGCAGGAAAACGAGCAAGGTTCCTTGCCTACACAAGATAAAAGTATATAGGAGCTCGTTTTCCTAAAGTTATATCGTTGACCAACTAAAACATTTTCGAACGTTGTATATAATTTGGCCAATTGTCAGTTTCTACATCAAAACTTTCTAAACGTTTAGCCATGATGGTATCTGGTAAGTTTTAATAATACTAAATTCAAAATTATTGCATTAAGACATGTTAAAATTGCAGTGCATTTGGAAATAAAAAACTAGAGCAACAATGAATCATAAATCCTTAGATTTCCCCTAGTATTAAATATCTTAATAAACTACAGGATCGAATAACTCAATAAATACTTAAATCTGTCAATTTACATAAAATAATTTACAAAATAGGAAATAACCAAATACAAATTGTTGTAACAACTAGGCTACTGCATATAACTTAAAGCATTAGGAAGTTAAGAATCCGTAATGATTTAAGCAGTTTAAGATTAGTATTGCTCAATATTATTAGTACTCTTTCATAAAACGAAATCAAGTTATAAAATTATGATGGAGGTTTAAATTCACTATAGGCTACTCAATACAAAACTAGGTAGTGACTCAGTCAAAATTGATGATAGCTCATAACTAAAGATCGCAACTAAATTAGTAGCTTCTCGAAGCCAACAAATAGGCTAGCGACAAATAATAGCTTGAAGTTAAACACTGCAAAGTCCACTGCACAATTATCGCGTTTGCTGTACACGCTATCCAGGCTAACACAACTGATTATCAACAAACTTGGGGTAGTACCACCATGGCAAACAAAACAACAATGTTGCATTTGTTTTTAAATTTCAAAATAAGAACCAAGTCTTGTCCATGCTATCCAAAATTTTGCTAAGGCTACACAGAGCACACTTCGTTTAAAAAAATAACACCAAACGCCAACCAATAGACTCAATTCTGTCATCTCTTGAGGAACTTTTGCAGTGAAGCAGAAATTGGTTGTCAAAACTGTTTGCCTGTAGGTCGTCCTTAGGCGTCTCCTCACCTCAAAAAAACCGTAAGCTCACTACATATATACCCACTGTAAACTCATTAAATTAAAAACTCAGCCTAATCACAGAATATAAACATAGATGAAGACAGGAGGTTTCGCTCAGTCTTACTGAGCATTCTCAACTGCCACCAGCTTCAAACCAAGCTCCTCCTACTGTTGCTAAGCAACCACAAGATATACAGAGCAGCCTTCTCAGCAGACTAGCATCTACTCATACCAATATCTCTCCTCTAGTACAACAATTTCAAAGGGTTGATCAAAGGGTTTAACGAGCGTTAACCACTCCTGGTCATCTGCCCGAAACCCTAAGGCCTGAACCTTACAACCCTACTAACAACAAAATATACAACAATTAAACATTTCAAATGGACGAAATAAATAAACAAATATTTCAAATAAACTAAATAAATAATTAAATAAGCAAATAAATAACGCCCAGTTGAGCAATATTGTGACCTGATATTACAATGGTTAAACAATGCTCTACCGGTTATTTATCCATTGTTGGCTACAAGGGGTGGCATAAGTCAGCATTGTTTGTCGGCATTATGGCCGCGTTTGTTGAACTTTTGGTTCGAATTTGCGCTCGTGTCTGTGTATTGTTAGACGATCTTCCCCTTCAGCAACATAAGCCAACGAAGCGACGCTCGTCTTTTTCTATTGTAGGCTGAATGGGCGTTAAAATGGATAACAACCGAAAACCTTTATAAGACAATGCTCGTGGGCGCTGGCGCGTCCTTGTGACACTGTTTTATAATGCCCTCGGTTTTCCGGTCATTATCCTCTAAATAAATAAGTGCACCTTACTGGAAAACTGAACTTAACGAACTAAGGCTATCCATCAATTGTAAAATAAACCACTGCCTATGCCTAATGCATTTTACATTAAGAACTATTAAATGGCTTTATCTTCGTCAAATGTAGTATTTGAGGTGCTAATACTGCCACCGCTTAAGGAAGTATAAATGAAGACTCAGAGGCTTGGCAACGATTTGGCACCAGTGAATTCTAAGGACTGGCTCTTTTTATTATACATTGTGATCTGTCACGAGAGTGGCTCCACCTACGTGCAGGTATGAAAGTGGATTTAAAACAAGGTGCACCACAAGGGGCACTGAGATAACATGGCTAACACACGATAAATTCCAGCTTGTGGATCCATATTGAGCGAGTGTTCAATGGAGTGTTGCCACACTGAAACACATCATTTTAAAATAGTTATTGTGTGACTTTTTCCTCTGTGACTCATTTTCCGTGAATTTTTCCTATGACCTAATTTCTGTGACTTTAAGTCAGTGACTTTTTTTTCTGAACCACTATAAGGATGCACGGAGAGGAAATGTACGGACGGGGTAGAGGAATCCGAGCGTCAACAAAGTTCGTAGTTTACTTGGACTTTCATTATTAACTGACGCACGTGTAATTAATTAATGCCTAGGGTGTTTCGACACGTTCACTGAGCCCGACGTTTACGTATTTTTCGATTGGGTTCTTCAAAACTAAAGCGGTAACATATTTCCGATTCTAATGGGGCATTTTCGGAATCGTCTTCGTTATAAAACACTGGAATTTTATGTACAGTACAAGACAGACGTATTAGACCTATTTTTTTTTAAATAGTTACCCCTCCACCAGAAAAATAAAGACTTTTCGATTACGTAGTAAAGTGGCGTTTGACCGTGAATGTACTTTAAAAAAATGTATTCTTTTCTCCTTTCTCGGGATTTTTTGTACGAATGAGCAGCTGATGCTTATTGTTTTCAGGATGTGTTAAACCCCAACGCTAATTCAAAGCCTATCGGTCAGTTACTTTTAGCTATTAGCTTACGGGATGAGTTCAGTTAAAACTAGGGCCGCCAACATTACATGTTGACAACAGGAGCAGAGTGCGAGATTATACCTGGGGAGGTGAAGGCAGTTTCCCCAAGGTGGTGGGGCTACGTGGGCAACTGCACCGACATTATTGATCGTCCCTGATCTCCCTCCCTCCCCTCTACCACTCCGTTCCTTCCCCCCCTCCCTAACTTACTTTTTTCATTCCCTTCCGTCCTTCCCTTCTTCCTCCTTTCTCTGCCTCTCTTTTCATTTTTGTTCTGAATCCTCCACAATGTTTTTCCCGGATCGTTTCATTTTTATTCTCAACTACGAAATAATTTTCCGTTGATCATTGCGGTTTCATGTTTCTTGTGAACCTGACTTGTTGGTCCTCAAAAGTGTTGCGTTCGTTGTTTGTTTGTAAAACGGATTAGTCAATGTGAAATTCAGGAGGTGGTGGGCTCTTTGGATTTGTTGACTTTGTTGGGAGCGTGGCCTCATACTGGGAAAAAGAACTTTAAGGCGTGCCACCTTTAGTTTCTGCTTTGAGTCAGACAGATTTCCACATTTGTAAAAAGTGTATTAGTAATAAATGAATAGTGATTATTAGTATACTAGCGGAGTCCCTCACTTCGCTCGCTCACTCCGCGTCGTCTCGCTCCCCTCCCGGCGCGGGCCCCCCCCGCGGTTAATTTGCCGTTCGGTCGGTAGATGGCATTGTATGTTCGCGCTGCTGGCCATTGCGTTCCGGGCGCAGCTACTATCTCAGCGGGCCTTGGCTGCTACTCTTATAACTTGCCGTTCCGTCGGAAGATGGCGGAGATGGCATCGTATGTCCTGCTTGCTGCTGCGCTGCAGATGGCTGCTGCAGATGGCTACGTTGCGGATCTTGTGTAATTAAATATATATAGATCTCAGCGGGCCTTGGCTGCTACTCTTATAATTTGCCGTTCCGTCGGTAGATGGCGGAGATGGCATCGTATGTCCTGCTTGCTGCTGCGCTGCAGATGGCTGCGTTGCGGATCTTGTGTAATTATATATATAGATATAAGTTTTAGTGTATAATGATTCCTGTTGGTATTTTATTTATCTTGTAATTTGGTTTAATTTCTTTTCGGGTTGTGTTCTTAGTTTGTTTTGGTTCCAGGTACTGATAATCTTTTGAGGTTAATGTTCCATAATCAATCAATCAATACGAAATTTTACCTCTCGTCGTCGTGGGGTAGATAACCCATTTTGGGATCGTGCTCCCTAAATATAAAACAAACAAACAATTACGCACAATTCCCTTTTTGTATTGGTTGTTTGTTTAATGGGGCTGATGGCCTGTAGAGGTCCAAGCTCCTGATTAAATCATATCTACTCTACCCAATACTGCACACCAAAAAAAAAAAAAAAACATGTTTCTAACAATCGGTTTTGAACAATTGTTTTCCAACAACTGATTTCTAACAATTTCCGATAGTTGTTCCTTAATTTCCAACCCAAAAAATTCCCGCTTTTCGATCTTAAAAAAAAAAAAAAAAGAGTCCCTCTCCGAGTTGTACTTGGTCAGTTTACGGAATTTCACCAAAGTTGCTCCAGTAGTTTTGGCGTGATATTATTACGAAGAACCCCAAATGACCCCTACGCTCACTCCGCTCCAAAAATAAAACACGTAAAACAAAGCTTGACATGTAATTGCGCTAACTTTACTTTTTGGTTACTTGACGGACACTACAAAATGGTTTTATTTTTAAGTAAATAAACAAACAAACAAACAGAAATAGTGAGCTTATATTAGTCACTTGTCAAAAGGTCTGCATACGTTATTTAAACAAGTGTTTATAAACAACTGTCTGGCCCATTCGAGGTCCCGCTTCATTTCAAGTCTTGGAGCGTAAGAAGAAGATTCCTATTACAGAAAACATATACGGCCCAACATAGCGTTTTATAAAACGCTATGTTGGGCCGTATATGTTTTCTGTTTTATGAAGAATGGTCTGATTTTTTCGTTTCACCGTTATTCCCTGAACCGATTGAACACTCCAAACATTGGCTTACACTTTGAACATCATGTCAGCCAAACAAACGTTTACCTATTTTCTTGTAATTGTTAGAAAATGCAATCTCTCCCGTACGGTGCGGGTGCGTTTACCTTTTTTTTCTTAAAAGCAATAGCCCTGTTCTTTAGGGGATCAACTCCACCCCATTTTGGCACGTAATCCGACGAGAAAAGATTTCATTTGGACTCCATTATGAGCTCACGTCACTCGCCAGGATAGTAACCGAAAAAAAATGAAGATCAATGTAAGGAAGGAACGCAAATAAAAGCTTGTTTGGACACTCCGGAAGTACCTAGTCGTTTAAAAGAGGAAGTTGACCGTTAGTCAAGTACCACGGAGTCTCCCATTAACTTCTTGTTAGACCAAAAGGGAAAGAAAATGAAATCGGTAGTTTTCAGTTTCGGCTACTGCACAGTTTACATCCACGAGAGTTGATCCGTAAAAGCAGGTGGTGATGACAAGTTTTTTTTTTTTTATTCGTAATTTAACTTTAAGGAGCAAACCATTGTTTCTGATTTAGTCAGGGTGCAGTTATGTAGCGCAAATCGCTCGCGAGAAGCTAGGAAGCTAAATTTCGCGTCTGGCCACCTACGTGTTAACGCAATGATACCGTTGTATTCTCGCAGCCAGAATTTGCTCGCGATGGCAAAGGAATCGTTACCATGGCAACAACGCTGCCTGGAGGGTGGGTTTTTTTTACCTGGGAAAACTTTTTATGACGTGACATGTCAAAAACCGTGTGACATGTCAAAAAAACCGTCGAAAGCCAAGAAAATAAAGATTAAACTTCCCAAATTTCATCATATGGTAGACAAAATCCTTGGAGATTACAGCTATAAATGAACTCCTTAATTAACGTAAATAAAAACTTCAAAAAATCTAAATTTTGAATATAAAAGGTTCTTACACGCTGTGAAAGAATTTCTAAGGTGTAACTGACTAGTCCTAATACTAGTGATACAAAACACACTGTGAGATAATGGCTTTACATAATTAGTCAATTGTGTTTCCAGTAAATAGGGTTTAATCATTATAATTTTATTATTATTTTATTTATTTTATTTTATTTACTTACAATTTATTTTGTGCGGCTAAAATGCGGCTAAAATGAAGTATTTTAGCCGTTTTTGACGTGTCAGAAACTGTGTACCAAAAAGGGGTTTTTATAAATTCAATGGGTCGACTCACGCTTGCAAACAAAATGATCCAATTTACTTCGTCTCCTTCAGCAGAAAATACAACAAGAATTATTTACAACGTGACATCGATCAACTTGAATTTGTCCTAAAAGACGACAAAGAGCATCTCTGCCACTTGTAGCTACCTTTTGCGAGTGTCTCCGGCGGTAAAACGTTCTTTCCATTTTATAGCAAGCTTCCCGCCAAAAGCCAAGTTACAAGTTGCAAAGAATGGAACGTCAGTTCACGTGGAAAGTTGTTGCTTCTTACGGTGTTCGGAAGCTGGCAAAATGTTTCCAAAAGTTCTTACTTGTCGAACGGGGTAATGACCCATAATTGCTGATAATTACTTAATAACTGTCATTAGGTGTTCGATTGGAGATACGGCCAAACCTTACACCTCCAATCCTAGATTGAGACTTGTTGCAAAACAAATCTCGGTTAGCTGCTGGTTCCCTAGTGATGTCAATCACCAGGATGGCACAAAGAAGGCTTCAGATCACACTCAGTCGGAAAACACCACCACCTTCCTTCTTGAGCACACACAGCCATTACGCACTTCACTCCACACACAACTGGCACCACATCTCACCAGCATCACACAACACTGCTTCACACCACCACTCCATCAACACAACACAGCACCGCTTCACCTCTTCACCAAACGTTTGCAACACAGCAGCAGGGCCAGCACATCACCAAACTGTCTTTCTGACAACACCCTGCGTTGCACCCAAAAACACACCTCTTCTTCCTCGATCACATTCTCTAACAAGCAATCCATCCACTTATACTTGCCACACACCATAAGAAAGCTTACTTTAGACATTCTTTTTGCTCCATCACAACTCAAACCGATCTCAACACACCACTGTACCACACAAAAACCACACCAAACAAACCAACCTCCAGTTGCAGCTCAATAGTTACATAGTTCACCACCAGAGAACAATCATACACAAGGCAAACCCCCCTTCCACACTCGGTACTAGGGAGTTCGCAAATCGCCCAAAATACAAAAAAAATTGTACACACACATTAAGACACTACTTCCTCGACCGGAAGTCTGCTGAGTGCATCAGCGTTAGCATTGTCGACACCACGGCGGTGTTCAATGCCAAAGGACAAATCCTGCAAAAATAAAGACCAACGTAACAGTCTACCATTGTTGTTCCCCTACGTTTTGAGCCAAACCATGGATTATGGTCTGTTTGAAAAATAAATTCAGACATAGCCAAATACGGCATTAGCTTTTTTATCCCCCAGGTAAATGCTAAGCATTCTTTTTCAATCGTACTCCACCCCAGCTCTTGTTTGTTAAGCTTCCTAGAAAGAAAAAATACAGAAATTTTTAGAGATATGTTCCTGGTCACATTGGAAAACCACAAGTTC
>JAHWFP010025460.1:53067-63380 GCA_023313725.1 Lithobius niger
GTGCTTCAATGATGCCTGAATGGTGCTTCAATGATGCCTGAACGGTGTTTCAATGATGCCTGAATGGTGTCTCAATAATGCTTCCCTGTGCACGTCAGTGTTGCGCGGGATGCATTCCGAGGGTGCAACAACTATTTCATATGCTCCTTCTGTGCCTATTTTCCTTTTGTTTTTTCTTCTTTTTTAGTTGAAGTGGATCTTTGTTCTCTATAATAAGTCTCTTAATTTATTCACGCGGTGTGACCGTCCATCCCTCGCCTTTTTCAGCTCCGGTACGGTACCAGATAGCGACAAACTGTTTTCACCATTAGATTCAGCGTCAACAATTACTTAAATTGAATACAGAAAACCGGAAGTATGAAGCGGAAGTGGCTCAGAAGTAACCGGAAGTGGCCGACTGAGATGCTTATTATCTATGGAACGGCACCAGATAGAGACAAACTGTTTTCACCATTTGATTCACCGTCCGTTTAAAACGAATAAAAATAAAGCTGAAGTGGTCCAAAAGTTGTAGAATCGACAGAAGTGTGCAGAAGACTGGTTGCGACTAGGTAGTCGCTGCAGCCGTTTGTTTTGTTCATTTAGGGACCGTCCCTCCTCCCTCTTCACATCACCCAAGTTTCCAAATTTCACGCGAGTCTTCGTTTAGTAATAACGAAGCCGTCAAGCTACCTCACACCTTCGAACTCACACGTTTGCATTCATATTACATGTATTTTTTTTTTTTTGTTCATCTGTTTTATTAAATTCCTTCAAGAACTGATTCGCCATTATTCACTCTGGCATGCGACCGACCGAACCTCATCAAAAAAGTGCAAGAATGTAGCAGCAGCTGCTTAAAGGTCCTCGGAGATGATGCAAAGAGGCACGCAAACTTCAATATGATGGGATCAATGCGCGGTAAATGAGAGTTCGGGGGGAAAAAATAGTCCAATCAAAGAGGCGCAGTTGTGGCATGTCGAGTTTGGGAATGGAACATTGAGCATGGAGTGTGAAGCGGGAGGGGGGAGGGGGTGTTGGAACACAATGACAGTGACACACAATGCGCGAGAGATTGCGGTTTGGTATAGTGACGAAAACAGCGAGAAAGCGAAGCTCGGAGACAAAACTAGTTAGCATCATCCAAACCCATAACCGAACTTAAGTGATGCTGGGCACGAAAAAGAGCACAGAAACTTGCCATCCGGTGTTTGTTAGTTTGTGCGTATTCACGATAACGTTCGGAGCCATTGTCTGCTTCTTATAAAATTTTCGACGTGCCCTACTTGTGGATTTATTTTCTTCAATAAACAAAATCGAAGATGATTTTTTTTTTTTTTATTACTTTTAAATGCAAAAATTACTGAGACATCGTGAATAGAGCAGTGACAATAGACGTCACAGTCGCTGAGCTGCACTGTCATCACATGACCTTGGAGCCCGGCTTCTGGCCTGGCACGTTATGGTGGAGGGGAAGAAAGATGGCTCTGCCGCCATTTTGTTATTTTCGTTGTCGTATGTGATCAACGCTGATGTCATGATTTTTTCTTCAAAATAAATGTACAGTTGTAGGATTGTGGCCTGCGGCAATGAACGAGGGGCAGATGGTTCCTCCTTTTTTTCCGATTTCCAACGATTCAGCCATTCGTAAAGGAGTTGGACGAAGCTAAACTAGCCAAACGTCGTCTGCTTGCTTCACACGCCATTGTTTACCTCCGTTACAAGATGGCGGCACGCGCTGTTCAGTTGCCATTAGTAACGGACAGCGTTTGATTTTATTTACGGTACTCTATAAGACACCATTAATCGAACAAAAAAATCATTATTCAGATTGTCCATGACTAGTTATCCACTGATTTCTATGACCAATGACTCAGTCATCCACTGATTTCTATGACCAATGACTCTGCCTCCACTGATTTGTGTGACCAATGACCCAGTCATTCACTAATTTGTATGACCAGTGACCCAGTCATTCACTGATTCCTATTACCCATGCCCCGGCACCACTAACTCTCTGAGTCGGACTGACCTATTTGCAGCAAGTGTATAAAAGTAATAGATGCTATGTATTGAACCAATCACAGAAGCAGAACGCCTGAGACCGGATATCCCTCCGTCACGTTTGTCACTCAAACGTACACAAACGCTGTTTTGTGTAACTACGAAGAACACTCTTGCCAAACCATAAAATGTATTATTAAATTATTAACCATATACTTTATTATCAAACCTTTATTATTAAATTTAAAAGAAAAATTAGTTTATTAATTTTTGTTTTCCTATGTACCGAATTATGCTTTGGGTTAGTCATATTGGGTCAGTTAGGGTCACTGGGTCATAAGAACAACAGGAGGTATCAGAGGTAAAATCATGGCTATAGACTTAGCCAATTTCACACCAGAGAACAATTTAATGGCCCCCCGGTTTTTGGTAATACCGTAAATCGCCTATTAAAAGCACTGGCAAAGCTACGGCCCACCCCCTGAAATGCTTGAAGGTCAGAAATCGTGAAATTATCTATTTACAGTTCTACTAGAAACTGACTAAAGGCTTCATACATTCAAGGAAATCGATGTTTCATCCCCTTAAAACGTGGCTTTTCTGCACCCAAACTAACTAAAAACTTCACACATATAGCAATCCAAATAAACTTAGTAAACTAATAAGCTAAATTCCTGAACAAATGAGAATAAAGGCATCGCGTTAATGTTAGACCGAATCCATATCACGTGTACACGTGAATGATCGCGTAAACACCGCATTTTCCGCGAATGGGTTAGGCCTGAATCCCCCCCCCCCCCCCCCGGCAGAAAAAGAAATAAAAAATAAGATTTGAATTATAACTTTGTTACGGCCCACCACTTTTTTGTATCGAATTAATTTTAACAAATTTAATTTCAAATCAAGGCTGTTCATTCTTCGTAATATTTTTTACGTAGGTCTTCATAATTACATCATAGCTTTTTTTTTAAATAGCTTATAGTAAATAGCTTATAGCCTACCGCTGAGCCATACTGACACGGCCTGCAAATAGGCCGTGTCAGTATGGTTCAGCGGTAGGACCTCAGCCTTTGGATTCAAAGGTCGTGGGTTCGATTTCCCGCTCAGGCAGTCTGACAAATAAGTCCAAAAAGCAACGTAAATAGGTTTGCATATTTATTTAACTCTTGTTAAGCCTTTGGCGTTCCGTCTTCAATCTTCAGAGAATAAAAAATATAAAGAATAAATACACCTTGCATTGTGTATCAGTGGACATCCACCATGCTGGCATTGTTAGTAAACAGGCGGTAGGCACGTGAGTGCGGTATGCAGGGTCCATTCGTCATGCTCCATGCATCTCGCAGGAATGTCTCTTTAACGCCTGTTTACTAACGACGCTAGCGTGGTGGATGCCCACTGATATGTAATGTAAAGTGTTTTTTATTGTATATTTTTTCATCTTACGAGAATTCGGAAGATGGTGTCACCGTCTGTGTCATACCTGAACCGAAAACTATAAGATTTTTACCATTTCCGCCTGTGCTACTGGCTCAGATCTCACCTCTTATGGGAGGACTAAAATTTAACAATTTTCCTCATTTTATTGCCTATCGAAAATTCGCAGAATACATTTTCTTATTTTCTTTTTTTAAATTTGTGCGTCGGCAGTCAGTGATTTCGTTTTCAACAGTGTTGAGGGTGTCTCTCAGCGTATGACGGGAAAAGAGGCCCACTCAGAAATTTTTGCACGACAAAAATGCGTCCATTGACAGGGAATTTTTTTTTATTATTTGTAAAGATAGCTGAGTCAGCAATAGGTTGGCCTAGCGATCTAAGGCGGCTGTGATGCTGGTTCGAATCCCGACTATGGTCGGATTCTTATTTTCAATATATTGGCTACGATTTAAAAGATCGACAGAATTACGTTAGCCGTCAAACGCTGGAGAACATTGAATCAGAGTTGGCTACTCCTCGTTCCTAATTAAAGTAGGAAAAACAAATATAAAGGATTAAAAACATATTTATATCTTCACGGCAAGTGAGCCATTTCATCCCCAGGGAACAAGTTCGTATTACCTATGTTTCCCCAGTCTGAGTTTCGTTAAGTCCACTGTCATCATCAAATGTCAACCTCACAGAACAAATTAATGTTGCCTTCCCGGTCTTAGTGAGCAGTGAGCAGTTCACCTTAGTGAGCAGTTCACCATTAACGACATGCCTATTTTAAATGACTCCTGTTCCGAGATAATCTTTAATATTGCCGATTAAAGAAGTCATTCACCACCTTAAACCTAGCCACTCAGTAGGCCGTGATGGTTTTTCTGCTTATTTCTATCGCCAAATTGGTGACCAGGTTGCTCCGGCCTTGACAAAAATTTTTTCCCTTTCCTTCAGTACTGGTATCTTGCTTTCTGTGTGGTCAACTGCAACTGTTGTTCCAGTTTTTAAGAAGGGCAATCCTGCCAAACCACAAAACTATCGCCCAATTTCCCTTACTTTTATCCCATGTAAAGTTTTTGAAACCATCGCTCGTAATGTAATGATGGCCTTCATCAACAAACATCATATTATTAAAAACGACCAGTTCGGTTTTTTACCTGGCAGATCCACTACCCACCAACTTTTGCTGGCACTTGACAAATGGTCTGAGGCATTGGACATTGGGGTTGGAACTCAGATTATCTTATTCGATTTCAAGAAGGCTTTCGAGTCCGTCGTCCATTCTAAACTGTTATTTAAACTGGAATCTATGGATTTTGCTGGTAGGCTCTTGGAGTGGATAACTGCATTTGTTTCCGGACGTACCCAACGGGTGTCTATTGATGGAAAATTCTCAACTCCCTTGCCGGTTATCAGCGGAGTGCCCCAGGGCTCTGTCCTGGGGCCACTACTCTTCATCTTATATCTTAATGACTTAAATTGTACCAGAGACTTGGTTTCCCAAGAAAAATTCGCGGATGACCTGAAGCTTCACACACGGTTGATTACTTAAATCTTCAACACGAAATTGACCGTGTTTACGATTGGTCCATCACTTGGCAGCTCCCGCTTTCTTCTGAGAAATGCTTCGGTTTTCGTCTGGGTAGACCATACGATTCCCCCACTTTTTATCTGGGTACCGAGGTCCTCGTGGGGAAACATGAAAATGTTCGAGACCTTGGCGTCTGGTTCCAGTCTAACCTCAAATTCTCTACTCACTGTGACACAGTTTCTGCGGCTGCTAGTCGTAGGCTTGCCATCGTCAACCGTTGCTTCTGCTCGGGATCTGTGTTCACAAAGCTTTGGGCCTTCAAAGTTTACGTGCGCCCTATGTTAGAGTATGCGAGTCAGGTTTGGTCCCCACACCTACTAAAGGACATTGACAAAATAGAGTCAATTCAAAGAAGGTTTACCAAGTCACTTCCAGGCCTTAGAAACTTAACCTATCGCGATCGCTTAAAATCACGTAAATTTGACACCCTTGAGTGTCGTCGGTGAAAAACCGACCTTTTTCTGACCTTCCAAATTCTACATAACATGTTACCTTTTGACCTGCCACTGTTTGAGCTCAGCCCACTTTCTAAGACTCGTGGGAACCACCTCAAGTTGTCACTCCCCGTTTCAAAACAAATTTTAGGAAGTCCTTCTTTGCCATTCGAATCATCCCAGTGTGGAACTCACTTAGTGATGAGATTGTCTCGGCCCCATCGCTTCCATCGTTTAAACATAAATTAACAAAACTAAACCTTAGTGGCTCTTTACATCGTCCTGAACATGCACCTCTAGTTTCGTAAACCTTTTCCCAATTTTTATTTGCTGTTTCTTTTTTAATTTAGGATTGCTATAAGTGGCCTCTTTTGAGCCCTTGCATCTCCTTTTCACTTTTATTTGAGTGAATAGATTACTTTTATTATTATTATTATTATTATTATTATTATTATATGCGAGTATAGGCCTATGCGTCTTGTTCCATTTAGCCAAATGGACTTTTTAATTCGGTGAAAAATCTATAGTGAACTTGAAGAAATTAAGACTGAGGAAATGTAGGCAAAATTAACATGTTCTCTAAGGATGACAGTGGATTAAAAAAACTTTGACTAGGGAAATGTACGCATTAACTTCTTCTCTAAGGATGACATCGTCCAGGATATCCTGAAGTCGAAATGTAAGTAGGTTTTTAATCTTTTAAAGTTAGGGTCCTGGATTTTCTATACGTTAATGAAAATTTGACCCCTGACCCAGTCACCCACATTAAAATAATAACCCAAGTGACGTAGCGTGCCTCAGTGACCCATTCCACCTTCGGTGATCGAACGTGGGTACGTTTGGGAAGGGCGCTATCTACTACTGATCGAGGCTCGGCTAGATGGCACACGACGGTTTGGTTTTGAAGCCGCTCTAATTTGTCGGCGGAGGCTGAGAGAGTTTATTGGATCGACTTGTTATTCCGCGACTGCCATCTGATGGGTTGTGGCCGTTAAGAATTCAGGGGATCATAGTGCAAATTCATGTCAAACTAATGCGTTCCTGAGTGAAAATGTGAGAAGTGAAAACGAAACATTAATTATTCATGAGTTGTAAAGTCGTGTGTCATTAAAACTTGGTTAAGTTTGTTGTTCAATCTTAAATGTCCACTCTGTCGTTGGCCGGCAGCAGAGTTGAGAATTTTAAACATGATTTCCCGTTTGATTATATAAGTGTGTGGGTGACTTGTTGGATAGGTTCGCTCATATCCATCTCAAACTGTATTGCCCGCTTTATTTTGGGCAAGACACTGCTTAATCAGACCCAATTTGTCTAAAAATACTGAATGGGGATGAATCGAACAGAATAAGTTCAACTTCAATATTGCCTGCACGCGAGTATTTCGTCAATTTCCAAAGGTGCTTCTGACATAACTGAAGAATCCATGCTATCGATGCCACCATTTTTTATTTCAAGTTTCACGGCCGCTCCGATAGGGCTGCTTGTTGACGCGATGCGACGCCTCCTGACGAGCCAGTGACACATGTCTTCTTATGCCGTTGATGGAAGCATAATAAACATGTTCGTACCAAGCATATACCAAACTTCTTTTCTCCTTTGGTTAGAACAATGCGAGACAAGGTCAGCCGGTCAGATGGGTCATTGCGAGCCTTTAGGTGGTCAATGCGTTTAGTTGGTCAATTTTAGTGGCATACGAGTCTTAGATCAGTTGATAATTTGGCCGTTAATCTGAGTAGTATGCAATCCGAGGTCAATTGGTAAGTTGGTCAATTTTAGAATAATGCAATCCCAGGTTATAGTTGCACATATGGTCAGTTTGTTTGGGCGCGCCGTGGTGATAAGTTGCTAATCTACATAATAAGATCGTTGAACTCAATATGAATATTCTACATAATAGATCGTTGAAATCAAGACTTTGAATAAGAGGGGAAATACGAAGACTCGAGTAAGTAGGTATCTAACAATCACTTTAATCGCTTTTCATTCTTGGTACACGTGTTCGTGCACGTGTTATGTCTTATTTATCACACTTACAGGAGTCTGTTGTGTCTTTGCAGCGGTGCTGAACAATTCTGGGACCACGTGCTCTGGTTTCAGTTGATTGTTTCGATGGTAAAATTAAGGAATCCGTATTTTACCTAAACTCGCATAGTTTTAAATCAAACTAACCTACGTTGTTAATTTCTAGAACCACAAGCCTCGAAATTGGCAGCTAGAAGCGATAGAAGGGCATATTGCACACGATGGAACGATGCTTGAGCGTGCCAACTTTTAAAACGGTGCATCAAGTGATTCGAGTCATAGAATGCGCTGATTGAGTGAGCGAAGTGAACGAAAATCTGCATTTGTCAGCCAGTGTGCACAAAAATTGGATTGAATAAACTTAATTCGGTGGAAGCGTTTGCTAGCCAGTGTGCACACAATTTGGATTGAAGACATTTAATTCGGTGAAACATGGACATACACATGAACAATCAAACCGTACCATTGTTGCAAACGGTGCATTCGAGACCAGCCGGGCGTAGCACGGACTTCCTCTAGTTGAATACGAAAATATTTGCAATGCCCACAGCCGGTCGTAACAAACGGACGCCTATGGAGATACATAGACTTACTGGGCTCTGAGGGGTACTGTAATAATGAAGACGTAATTTCTTTTCCTTTGCTCATGGTAGGCTACTGGCTTCTTGAAAAACGTGGATATGTGTATAAAGCCCCGTAAGCAAGCCAAATAGTTCGGCCACAGTTCGGGCAGTCCTGCATTGGATTTACGCGTGCAAGTAAACTGAAAAGATAGAAAGAAAAGTCCGGATGTGGACTTTTGGTGACCGTGGCTTTGTCAAGACCCGACAGGGATTTTTACTAGGGGCGCCTTGAACTTTAGCCCATCCGTTTTCGTTCGTAGGTGACGGACCTTAAATTCGATTTTTATTGTTGACTCAGCTTTACTTCCTCTTCTTGCTTGAAATTGGCCGGAGGGTAAACCAAATCTAATTTGTTCACATCACGAAAGGACGGTAAATAGCGAAGGGTACTTCTCCCTCTCCACTCGCCTGCACGGAACGCAAGACCCACTTGTGTGTCGTTTCGTTACGAGTTTTGTGGGGGTCAAGAGCGCAGTACCAACAAGTGTGTTCTGTTGCAAATTTCGTCTAAATGAAAGAAGTTTCAAACGAGCCGCATTTGCTACAGCAAAAGACTGAACTTAAGGCGATATTTCGTTGTGACCGAACCGCACCATTTTCAAGCCAAAACCATAAAATTAAAATTTGGCTACGTTGTAACAAATTTCAACATTAGCAGGAACGTCGTTAAGCACTAGGGATGTTCATTTTGCTGTTCATGTTACCATGTATGTTATGACATAGATGGATTTTATTTTGATTGTTTTGGCTTGAAATCATTGCTAGGAGTAAGGAAACGTTGTCATTTCTGTTTTAACCGCAGCACTTTCGGCTTGTTTGTAGCTTTATAGTTTAAATGTGTGCGCGTGGTATCTTGAGTCCTGGAAATATTTTATGAGCGGTTACGTCTTCCTAGAGGGAGCGGCTTTAATCGACGGCCGCCATTGTTTTTGTAACCATTTTGAATATCAACAAGGCACTCTCCTACCAAAAACATACAATCGATTATCGGTGTTCGTTCTGCAGTGAAATGAAATGACTGCAACCCTGACGTTTACAATTTTTGTAATTTTTGTGATCATTTGTGATCATGATATTTTTTCTTCCTTTTGGCTTTCGTTCTCTTTATTTTTATTGGTTTTGGTTTTGGTTATGTTGTTTGCATTATTCGTACGCATTTTCCCAACTTGACCATGCATTGGCACAGCTTACAGGTTTCCACATGCTACATTTTCTTTAAAACTGATTAATTTTTTATAATTGACAAAGACACAGAAGTAGACGACAGAAGCAGTGTTGTTATCTTTCTTTGTTGATCGACGGATTAAAGCGAATGAGATCAGAAGGCTGGCGATCCAAAATCAACCCTGTTAGGGATTCCCGCCAAGCTTTACAACCGTTTGAGGTCGTGATAGCAAATGCCAAGCTCTTTCGTCCCGTTAGTTCCACCGAGTAATAAATAGTTCGAGGAGATGAAAAATATGAAAGTTGTTTACTCTGCATTTTTCAAGTATTTCATTTAACGTAGCCGTCCAAATCCACGCGAGCGACCTGGGTTCGATTCCCAGCCGATGCACCAATATAATTCCGTTTTGTTTTGCTGTGATGTAACAATAATCTTCGTAATGAGGTTACGCCTTTGTAGCTTTTTATGTATTTATTTTTATCAACAACTTTAAAGTAAATGTGTTTGACGGTCTCTTATATATATATATATTTATAATCGACGTCATGAAATATGCGCCCAGGTCTATTTCGAAAGCATCCTGTGTTCGCATCTTTTGTTTAGCCCATGCAGTTTTAGCATAGGAAGGTCTCCTGGCATCACCTGAAGCTCGATGTTGTTTAACTCTATATTATACCATGAGTCTATGAGTCTATGAGTCCTACGGAACTTTTCATAGACTCATGATTATACCTAATTAATAAATTAACACCATTATTAGTTGTAAATATTATTTTGCGCTGTTGAGTCATTTTCGTGTCATTTTGCGTCTAATACGTCACACTATACTGCAATTCAAGTTCATTAGTCACAATCATTTAGTTAGTTAAACACCTAGCAACCGAAATGGTGGAAGTATTTGTGGGGTCACGTTAGTATGCCTTTTCCGTTGGTGGGTGAAGGGGCAATTTCTTAATTCCCTTGTGTGCTGAAGGAACAATTCGGAACTAAGCAACAATGTATCAGCATATAAATAATGAGGAAGAACGTAAGTTGCAACGACGAACTCGTTGTAAAAATGTGTTAGGCAACGTTGT
>JAHWFP010025461.1:0-17409 GCA_023313725.1 Lithobius niger
TTTTTTCAGAGTCTCAGGGAAAGTAATGAAAATAGGTCTGCTCTTAACTAATCATGTGACATGACTGTACCTCAGGGGGATAAAAAGCTTGCCTCGGCTCAGTTGCATATGATAAAAATCTTGTTGAGCTAAAAAGTAGGAACTGTAGGAATACTTTAACCCCCTGCTATTGTGTAACCTGACCACGATGCTGACAGTGGATGCCATGCAACCCACCTTTTTCAGTAATTAGCCGCAAGTCATTCCTGGAAGCTTGCGGTCCAGGTGTTCCGGCTTGACTGCAGAAAATTTGTTTGCATTCCAGGCGGTCCCGGTTTGGAATGCCGAATCAGAGGGAGGCTTCCATAGGGAGCTGCTTACTGAAAACCTTACTCTCTTTATTAAGATTGCTTGTTAGTAGCCCCCACCATGAGAAAAACGGTTCGTATCAACGGCTCACAACCCTTCCGGGACCTTCCACTAATACTGGCACAAATTATTTATTTTTATTTATTATTATTACTATTTATTATTAGAGATCACAGTGCGGAAACATTGCATCATTGCAAACACAATGGCTCAACACCAACGCAAGCTAATTGTGTCTCCCATCCGTAACCTTATTGTCTTAGAGTCAGTATAAATATGACTGGCTTAATCGTAAAGCTTTAGTTAATGTTTCAGCGTATAGAACTCTCACCTCTTACGTTGATCAACTAAAGGTCAGCCATGCTAACCACAGCATCAGCACCTATACGCATACTTGCTGCAAACATCCCTAGCTTTGCGATAGAATTGAGCCAAAACCCGATATATGCATTTTGTCATCAATACGTGTTACATACTAACGTGAACCATATACTGATTTGTGCTTGGCTTCAAGACATCTTCTGTAATACCTAAATATATGCAGAAGCAATACCTTATTGCAACACCGACAACCAGTGGTCAAGATGACCAGGATGATAAAATTATTGCAACTGATTGGTCGATCTGTGTTCTTCATCAGAAAATTACTTCAGAAAGACTTTATTTACCCAGGAAATGCTACATACAGACATTTTGATTCTGGACATAATGATTTAAGTTATAAACTGAAGAAATTTCATGAATTATAATGCATTCCCATGAATATTGCATTAGATCTGCTTACTGTTGGTTCTGAGCTTGAAGAACCATTAAGAACTAACAATGCAGTGTGGCATAAATCGTGTTTTCTCAAGTGTGAGAGATAAACTGAAGCTACAAAGAGCTCAGAAAAGAAGCATGCTGATGTTGACGTATCTGTGATCCCTGTTAAAACACAGTTAGCAATTACAGTTCCAAATAAGATTCTAGGAAAAAAAGCAATTTTCTTTTGTAATGAATCTGATACTTTTGCTAAGACTTTTGTTTGTTTTGTAATGGAGTTTCACAGTACGAAAATTAACGATGTTTTCGCTATGAATAAAATGAGAGCAAATGACGTGGATGCTATGTTCATCAGTGTGTCAAGTTAGTTTAAACAAGTCGCACAGTTTGAAAATCTGTTTCACATGACCCACTCGCAAATTTTATAGACAAGTTACCAATTTGGCCAGAACTATTCCATCTACTGCGGCTTTATTACACAATTGCTTTTTCACAAGCTGTGTTTAAGTCCAACTAAACATTTATGAGGGTACTCGGCATCCTGTGCATGCATGCATGTCACACACAGCCAATTTGGAAACAAGTGCTGAATCTTAAAGTAACTCGTCACACAGACAAACATGAGCATCCACATCATCTTTTCTCGCTTTATGCATCACAGAGGTATCAGATTCGTTGAAAGAAAAAAAAACGACTTTTTCTCCTGGCATTTTACTTGGAACTGGCGAATAAGTTTTAACAGGGCTAAAAGATACATCAACATCAGCATGCTTCCTTTCTGAGCCCTTTGTACCTTCAGATTATCACACTTATGAAAACATAATTTAGGCCACACTGCACTGTTAGTCGTTAATGTCTCTTAATCCCAAAACAATCATTAAGTCGATTTAATGCAATACTCATAGGAAGATTAGGAATGCATTTTTAATTCATAAATTCTCTTCAGGTTATAGTCTAAAACACTATATCCTGAACGAAAATGTCTGCATGCAGCATTTGCTCGGCAAACGAGTCTTTCTGGAGATATTTTCTGACAAAGAACACGGAGGGACCAATCAGTTACAACAATTTCATCATGTTGAACAGCTTTGGTTGTCGGTATGGCAATAAGGTCTTATTTCTGCATTCTACTTGTTTTCAGTTATTACAGAATACAGAGGGACTGTCTTGATGCTAAAAACAGAAGGCAGATAATTAGTATATTATATGCCTTAACACTTTGGATCCTAAGGACGTACTGGCACATTTTCATTAATTGTTACTGAGTGCCTAATGACGTACTGGTACTCTCACATTTTTAATTTGCTATACAAAACTGTGGGGGCAGTACGTCCACTGTGCCTCAGCCAGAGTCTTTGTTGGACATATTAGTTCACCGTTCAATCGTTAGATGGCAGCACCATTCAGAAGAATTTCTGTTTTTAAGGTTCTAGCTGGAGCGTCTTTTTTGAAACGAAAGTCAACATGGCATTGTCAGACGAAAATGAAACTGGCGATTTTATTGAAACTAACACGCCACAGAGAGGCTCGAATTCAGTGCCAGAAAGTTATTAGTGTGAACAAATATTATTATGGTTAATTTGGAGTGTTTTTTTTTTCAGATTGAGCAGCTTTGTTTCTCACTGATATACGTTCGTCGTACTTTTGTCAAAACACAAATATTCTTTTTTTTCTCTCATTTTTTTACAAAATATTTTTTATTTTCACCAACTTTCCAAAAACTGTGCACTTTCATCTACTATCTAAAAAAAAAATTGTGTTAATTGGTGAAAAACTAACCGAGTTGTGACTTTTTTTGTAAGACGCTAATACGGTCAGGACCGGCGAACATGCGCGAAACATTATGGCAGGCTCCAAAATGTTAATAATACTAATAAATTATTTAAACCATTTTTTAAACAAATCTGAAGATTAAGACATAAGTTGAGATAGGCAGCCATTTGGGATTTCTACTGAAATAAATGAGGTTACAGGCAAGATCCACTAGGAATCTTGCTTTTGCAATGATTAATAATTAAGGCTGGGCCGATACCACTTTTTACCGATCCGATACCGATTTCGAAGAGAAAAATCTGCCGATACTGAGTCCCTTTACCGATCATTGATACGTCCCTATCCCTAATGACGAAAAAATGTTTGAAATCATTGCATCAATAAGGCATAGGCCTAAATAAATATAATTATTTAAAAAAAAAATTGGTTAAAAATAATACTACATATGCTAAAATCATTTAAAAACACAAAACTCCAGTAAAATTTTAACATTCTGCCTTGTAACTCTTAAACAGAGAATGCTACTTGTAGTTTGGACCATTGGAAAGCTGGTGAAAAAACCTTCAAAATGGTGTATTCAAACATCAAATTCAGTCGACGAGATATGAAATTATCTTTGATTTGGTTTATTACCGATCCCGATTTCTACCGATACTGCAAATATCGGTAGAGATCAGCATTGGCACAGCCTTATTACTATTACAAAAACGAATGACTATCAATTTTCAGTTTGCTATCACTAATAGAACAATTTTTCAGTCTAACAGCCAGATATATGCTCGATTCTGTATTAAAAACTTGTAGCTGAATCATATTATTCATATATAATTTTGGAACAGTGGGGTGCAAATACTCATCTACAAACAAACCAGATTTTTGTAACATGTACATTAGCACGAAGGAAATTCCAAATTGCAGTGGCGGCACATTTAACAAACGGAGGAAATTCCAAATTGCAGTGGAGGCACACTTAACACAATGTGGTAACGGGCAGTTGATAAAAGAATTCCTTCCACACAGTTGTTCTATAACTCATACATCCTAAGTAAGGGGAAAGGTTATCCCATAGGGCAAGGTAAAGTGACGACAATATCATTCACGAATAGTAGACCTAACTCAACCTATTCAAATTTTTTGTCAATCCTTTCAAAGCAAACAATTCAAAAAAATTTTAAAAATCTTCACTGAATGTTACCTGTCCGATTTTGCATCCTGTAGTGCATAAATGGCGTCTTGTGTCTGTGCACCAACGGCGGACAACTCAGATTCCAGTGAAAGTTTTTCATCAGTCAGCGTAGCATTCTGTTTTTGCAATTCTGTTACCAGTAGCTCATAATCTTTAAGCTGATCTTCCATCGTCAAACAAGTGGTTTTCAATACTTCAACGTTCTACACAAAAGACAGTTTAAAATGGATTAGTGATTTTCAGCTAGTTCACGGCAAAAGCTATCCAACCAAACAAATGTTATGTCGTGCTATTTTGCTGTATCAACCCCACACAGATCAATAAAATTTCCGGCTGTAATACGTGCACAGGAAGTTTGCTTGCAGTTTTGAGTCAGAGTAATGCAGCCAGTCTTGGAGTAATTTCAGTATATTTTTTTCCGAATTATTCCTTTCTGCGACAAGAGAAAGGAAGGTGAGCATTTCCTCCAAAAGCATACAGCATTAAAGGAATGTTTCACTTAAGAGCTTTGTATATATCATTTCCTCACCAACATCGAAAAACATCGCTGCAGTTCACACTGTGTTATTTCGATCTGTTTTAAAACAACACAACAAAGTCTTCATGAGGCTTTGAGGATTTTCTGGCCTTCGATTATATCATCATCTGCTTTTCCCACTTGAGCATTCGAATTTGGCCGTGACTGCAGCCTCCCGTATCCATAGGGCTTCATGTGTGGTGCTCTTGTTAGACCCCATTGACGGTTCAACTACTAGTTGAGATCTCTTCCTACCATGTGTGCCACTTTAGGGAAAGCTGGGCTCTGGATGTTCATTAGAAGCACTCCGTTCTTCTCATGTTGTGGAATCGCGAGAGACTCAAGACAACATAAGTGGGAATTATGTGCAGAATTCGACTTAAGAGAACTGGTGCTTTTGAAGTCAACCTACTGCTGTAAAAACTAGCAGTGGAATGCGATGCCGTTGTTATCCTTCTCATGCCTCACGTTTGGAATTCCGCAAGACGTGACACTTTTTTTTGATAGAATAATGTGTGGAACTGATTTTATTTTCTTGAATATACTTTTGTTGCTAACAACAAAACGAACTGGCTAATAAATATCAACTGTATGCTCAAAAATTATTAAATACGAATTTATTGTATTATGGGTGCAACTCTATTCTTGATTTTTACACCGGAACTCTTACTCTTACGGAGAGCTTGTAGTGCATCAAACACCTTGCATTGTAATTATCCTTTCCCAAGGTTGTTTGCCAGGGACGAAATACGATATTTTGATATTTACTTAAAACAAAACATGGAAAAATGTAAAAAGAAAATACAGCACAAAATGCCGTTGAAGGAAATGCTATGTGTTGGTGTTGTGGACACCAACACAGAATATAGATTGGGCTTTTAACAGTTTTTGGAAGCAATCTTTTTTTGTGTACAAACTTTGTAATTATCTTTGTGATTGAGATTTTATTTTGGTTTCAGTGAACAGCATGATTCCCTCCAACAATGCAGTTGAAATGATCCATAAGAAACAATTACAAATATTGTGGAAAGGACAGGTTCGAGTTGGTTACCTCGGCTCGACCAGGCTTACATCTAGAATCAGCCAAGTCTTATCAGTTATCCTGTTCGTAAAAGCACAACAAAGTCTAACTAGTTACTTTTTTGTGGTTGCATTAATCATCCAATCTTACGTAACTTTTTCATGAAGTTAATTTCTATACTTCAAAAGTAGCAAAATTTACCCTGTGCAAACCTTCTGCTGTAACAATACTGGTTAACTATAAGGCACAAAAACGCTTACCAACTCCAAATTTGCCAGCTTCCTTGTCTTTTCTTGCAATTCATTTTGTATCGAATCATCATTTTGCTGATGATGACGCTTGTTACGTTCCAAAATTTGTATTTGATCTTCAAGTATCTGTACGGTAAAAGAACATGTTATTTCATCCACCAGAGTGTACCGATACCTTAAATGCTTAATATTTTTCTGCCGAATAATTGGGGGGGGGGGGGGGGGCGCTGCCTGTCTTGCCATCATCACCGGCTTAGAACTGCGATCTTCGAGCTCGAAGGCGAGGACTCACTGATCACCACCAGTCTTTGCCTACTCACTGGTCAAACAGCTCAACCGGTTTAGTGCAGCAATTAAGTGGCTAATCTATAAAATGGGCAGGCAAAACGGAGAACTTCCAAGGAAATAGGAACGAAAGAAAAGAAGTTTCAAGTCCTACTGACCACTGAAGAGAAGAAAGTTCTACATTTGGTGCAAGGATGTGTGCATTGATTACCTAATCCCCTTAAACCTGACTTTTGACTTACACCTGTTCGGGATGTTATCCCTCACATCGCATTGGCATTTCTATTGCAAAAGGGGGTAAAACCTATCTAATGTATCATTTCAAAGTTTTCAGCTCTCTTTGTTCAAGAATTATTAAGCAAAATGTAAAAAGTAGAGGTGCTTTACTCTCAAAACAATTTTATAAACATGGCCACTGAAACACAAGCTTTCATTGATAAACACAGATAATCGTAGACTGACAGTTTAAGGTCTGTTAAGAGATCAACAAATAATATGCTAAAAATTGTCAGTTAAGGACCATTCATTTTATGGATATTTCATGTAGGGTTGTAAAAATCTGAGAACTTCACAACCGAATATTGGGAATTTTTGGAAACACTTTAACAATTTACGTAATGTAGAGCCAACTTCTTCGATTGTGCAGAACAGCAAGTTTCGAAATGTTTTTAAAATAAAGGGACATTAATTAGGCCAATAAAAATAAGGTTGGTTCTCAGGCCCACCCGCAAAGAAATTTTGGACTTTTTGATCAAGGTGCGAGGGTTAGCATGCTGTTATCGATAATAACATTACCTCTTAGTTATTATTTTATACAAAATAATAAAACATAATTAAACATAATTAAATACATTTTGGCCATAAAATACAAAAATACAAAATACCAGTATTACCTGGTTGATTTTGGTTTCTATTGCCTATTGAAATTACCTTTTTTAAAGCATTCTCTTGTCCTAATACTGTTTTATCTAGAGAAATTGAATCGAAGATATCCTTTCGCGTTACTACCTACTGCACATCCTACTGCGCAGCCTCCTCATATATAACCGAAGCGGAGCGGCATTGCTCACCTTTTCGGAGCTCTATTGTGCCTATATGGCGACAAGAGGGGAGGAGGGTGGGAAGCAAAGGTAATGTATATTTTCAGTAGGCAATAGAAACCAAAATCAATTAGGTACTACTGGTATTTTGTGTTTCTAGTTGCCGTGAAAATATGCATTATCTTTTTTAAAGCATTCCACAGACTTTGTAACGGCGGTGGGTGCCATACGACGAAACACCCTCAGGTAGCGACCGGTTCCCTACATAGAATGGCAGTTGTGCAAAGGGGTAACCTTAAAGGACACGTTGGGCGGCTATGAAAGGCCCAATGCGGTAGAGTCCTTCTGCTTGATGAGATATGTCCTGAAGGTACAGTGAAATGAACACAGAAGGACTACGCCATAATGCTGCTTGCATGATGTTGGTGACTGGCGTGTTACTGCGGTGTGCCCATGAGGCAGAGATGACACGGGGTTTGTGGGCCGTAATGTTAATGCCTTCTGCTGTGCAGTTAATATCAAGCGTCTTATATGCTCGGATGATTGCAATTTTCAACCATGTGGCTATCATCCTGGTCGAAGTTGTTTTAAGCGTTTGTGCTTGAAAGGAGGCATGCGGAGGTAGAGTAACACCAGAGTAGTTACCAAGAAAGAGGCAATCGGAGGCTGTGGTTGACCGCGCTTGAGGTTACCCACAACGTAGGTAAGAGGCCAAAGCAACAAGGAATACGGTCTTCCTGGTGAGACGGCTAAGTTGACAGGACCCCATAAGTTCATATGGTGGAGACAGCAAGGCGGATAGGACAATGGATAGGTACCAATCAGGGAATTGTGGCCTATCGAGTAGAACGGAATGGATTAGGGAAGTAGTCTACTAGTAGGTAATGGAGTTAGGTAGACATCGGTCAGTAGTGGGAGCGGCGATTATCGTTACTTGGTAGGTGGAGCCATGAAATGCTCTTTGAAGCATTCGGCGTGTTGAGAGGCAATCGTGGAACCGGGAACCAAGGGCTGGTAACCGTAAAGAGGGAACCGGGGTGGAAATCCCAGTCATGGTTGTAGGATAAGGGCGTAATAAGGTGATAGCTTCATAACGAAAGTAAGAGACGGGGTGCAGAAATCGGAATGTGGAAGATTCACGAAAAACGTCGTTGAGAAGGTGAAATCGCAAGTCTTGGGGGAGGACGTATAAAAGTGTTGGAGGGGAATCGAGATGATTCACACCTGAACCGACGGTTGTCGGTATCATAGGCAATCGTTGCAATGAGATATACAGCTGGAGGATGTTTCGTAGATGGGACCCTTCCCATAGTTGTGTGGCTTGCGGAGTGATCAGTCGGCAGAAAGTATACATAGCATTTTGTTATGGTGTAGTATATTGCCGCCGTGCAAGGAACGGGATCTGGTATCCGTGGTCGTATTAGACCCAAGGTATTACAATGACAGTACGACGGGAATCGTGGAGATGGTGGTGGGGTGTATTAGTGCAGTAGTTGGAGATGACGAATGGGCTGGCACGAGTAGTATGGAAAACACAGGGAACTGTAGACGGCCGGGATAAGAAGAACGTGGTGAGAGCGACAGGTAGACCAAGAAATGCGGCCTACCGAGGACCATGTAGGATGTTGCTGTTGCAGACTTCGGTGCATAAAGGCTGGTAATGGCAACGGGAACCAGAAGACCGGTATTGTGTGGTGCAGGGTCTATGGAAAAGTAGCAACCGACAGGAGAATACGAGGGGTTCTTTGGAAACAGGGAAGGGGAACGGCAACCGGATGGAGCGTGGTGCAATGAGCCCAGAAGCAGAATATTTTCCGCCAGTCTGCGACAAGCTTTTTGCAAACTAAAAACGGTCTGCGAGAAGAGGGAGGTGTCCGCAGATGGCAGGAAGAGTGCGAAGGTGGAATTTTGCATTGCGCAAAGTTTTGAGTGAGGCCCATTTGGGTTCATGAACGATTTTCTTGCAAAAACTTTTTTTCTAGACCTTTGTAGGTTGATTTTGCTAAATAACTTGAGAACGACCAAACCTATCGTCATGACAATAGCACCATTCAAAAGCTCTCGAAAAACGGTTAAAATAATGTATTTGAACGTCAAAATCGGTCAATTTTTGCGAAATTATCTCAAAAAGAAGATCAGGAAAGAAAAAGTGTAGGATAAATCGTACTGCTACACTACCAGCCGTACTGCGACGTAGCGTCGCGCGTCGCTCTGATTCTGCTACAGGGGCAATGAGCCGTGGAGATTGCAAGACTGTTGATCCCAAGGGAACCGATGTAACGGGCCAAGGTAGGATCGGTTGGTCTGATGATTCCTTTCGTAGTGTGCTGGAGAGTGGGTAGCAACTCGTATGGCTGGTTGAGTATCATCGGTAGTTGAGGGAACCGAGCTTGGAAACTGGATCCTCGAACTGCGGATCGCTGGCAGATTGCCGACGACATCTGGTGTGCGCGAGGAATTGGGAGTCAAAACGACAACCGGCGAGACTGTGTGGTTGTGAAAAGAAACGATAGTGTAAATTGGGATCGTACGAGAAAGACACTGGACCGTGATCTGCAAGGGTCTTGCCCGTGTAAGGGCTCTGTCGTGGGTTGTTGATAACCAAGCAGGAGTGGAATTGGGTCGATGGTTCGCATAGAGGAACCGTGAATAAGGAGGCTGCTAGGATAGTGAAGGAACGATGCACAAGTGATAACCAATGTTAGTTGCTGATTGGTAACCAAGGAAGGACTGGTATTCGCAGAAACAAGAATTCTTGTACGCTACCCGGACTTGGACAAGCATCGCAAGTCCGGGTCCGGACCTGAACCTGTCCTGGACTGGTAATTGAGTCAGGAGTAGCAAACGTAGTGAGGAAACGATGGACCCCTGGAAGAGACGTGTCGAGGTAATAGTCTAATTGCTGATAGATGTTTATGTTTACGTTTTTTTACGCTTAGATTTCAAAGTTAAGGATATTTACCGTTCCAATATCCTTGTAAATTTTCGACAGTCAGGTTTTCTGGAGTTGGAGGGGCTCAGAACGACTGTCTTCATCAGGCTACCACATCACCGCTTACTTCGTCGTGAACGTTCGTATGCTTTCGTTCGTCTGCTGCAATCGTTCGTTGGAATGCGGCGCGAGGTCATAGCCTCCTTAACTTGCAGGCCAGTGCACCACTTCTCCCGCAGCAACTTATTAAACTCTCCTCTCAGCAGGAACTGAATGTTAGGGTTTGACGGTCCCTGGATATTCATCAGCACAGCCTTCTCTCGGCTGTAGTGTTGAATAGCCAGGGATTCTAGACTTCTCAGATGCACATCATTGTTAGAGTTGGACTTGAGGAGTGTCACAGTGCCTTCCCAGTTGATTTGGTGTCTAGTTTCCTTGTGGTGGACTGCTATGCCATTCGTTACAACTTCATTCCTGGTGTCTGCCATGTGCTGCTTGACCCTAGTGCACATACCTTTCTTGTCGCTACTGCATTGGCAGTCCGTCAATGTGGAACGGGTGCTTAATGCGTGGACTGAGGATCTTAGCTTCACGTATGAAGAAGAAGTGAAAAACAAACTACCGTTTTTGGATGTCGTACTGGAGAGAACGAGGAGCGGCAGGATTGTTTACCAGCCTTACCGTAAACCAACAACAACAGGTAGGGGTATCCCCTACAACTCGGGGCACCCGGTAGGCCAGATAAAAGCAATTGCCCAGAATGAGTTCATCAGAATGGTGCAAAACTCGGCGAGCCTGGACGTAGCAAGGAAACATCTGTACGAGACCAAAGGAAAGTTTGTTGAGTTAGGTTATCCACCCGGGTGCCTAAACCGAATGATTAGTCGAGCAGTAGGCATGAAGAAAGCTGGAGTATGGAAGGCAGACCACCGCCCCAAAAATAAGGAAGAGGAAGAAGGACCAAGAGTGGCACTTACATATATGGAAGGCGTCACAGACAAAGTTCAAGGTGTGCTTAGGAAAAATGGTTTTACATCATACGTCAAGAACGCAAAGGGCCTGAAAGATCACCTGATGAAAAAGCAAGCCTATCCTGATGCCATAACAAGAAAAAGAAGTGAAGCCAGTGAGCAAGAAGATGAAGCCCTGAAGCACATTAAAAACACCCGTGAAGGCGTTTACCGAGTTCCATGTGGGGATTGTGATGCCGTTTATGTGGGAGAGACAAGAAAAGGAATACGTACGAGTGTCAAGCAGCACATGGCAGACACCAGGAATGAAGTTGTTACGAATGGCATAGCAGTCCACCACAAGGAAACTAGACACCAAATCAACTGGGAAGGTACTGTGACACTCCTCAAGTCCAACTCTAACAATGATGTGCATCTGAGAAGTCTAGAATCCCTGGCTGTTCAACACCACAGCCGAGAGAAGGCTGTGCTGATGAATATCCAGGGACCGTCAAACCCTAACATTCAGTTCCTGCTGAGAGGAGAGTTTAATAAGTTGCTGCGGGAGAAGTGGTGCGCTGGCCTGCAAGTTAAGGAGGCTATGGCCTCGCGCCACATTCCAACAACGATTGCAGCAGACGAACGAAAGCAGACGAACGTTCACGACGAAGTAAGCGGTGATGTGGTAGCCTGATGAAGACAGTCGTTCTGAGCCCCTCCAACTCCAGAAAACTTGACTGTCGAAAATTTGCAAGGATATTGGAACGGTAAATATCCTTAACTTTGAAATCTAAGCGTAAAAAAACGTAAACATGGACTCGAACTTTCAAAGTAAGCGATGTGACATTTTTAAATGCTGATAGATGTTGGGTCTCCTTCCCCCTGTGTCCCAGGCCTGGACCTGAGGACTGTAGGGAGAATGAGGGGGATAGGCGAAACAGGAGTCTGCTTTAGGAAGGAGACGGAGTGGAAGACTTTGCATGTGAACAGGAATGGGAGAGCAGCCAAGTTGCATCCTCGTTTGCAGGGGTACAGAGGTGGCTGGCATTGAGGGGAATCGTGAAGGCGATGTGAAGCGGACAGAATGAAAAAATTGTAGAGGATCACTGGACCGGAGGTTACTTCTGCCAAATTTTTTGGCATAAAATAAAGGCAACCCCCACACTTGGGAGCGAGGGATGTCAGTAAGAAGTGCAAGTTCCTAGGACGGGAACGGGAGGTGAACGATGATGCCGCTTATCAGAGGTATGAGGAATGAGTAAGTAATGAGGAATGAGTAAGATCTCGTTCCCGGGATCGTAAAGGAAGGGTGATGAGGACCGTGGGGCGGGAACCGAGGATGCCGCCGTTCGCCTTGCGGTTTCCTAGTCTTCTTTGGGGAATCGGGACGGGAGGCAACTGCAGGCCGCTAGTGGTGAAGGGATCGTTTCCTATCAGGATGAAGCCGGTGGGATGCGGCATAGTGAGGTGCCATGTGGAAGGAGACCGGGATCGACTAGTAGCCTACTGTAACGGCGGTATGTGGAGAACCAGGTTGGGAGAGATGGTTGCCAAAGGGCCCAGGTTGGGTACTGGGTCCCGGTTTCGGCTAACTGATCTTCGTTGTCAAGCAGTGGCGGAACCGAAGTGACAGCAGGGGGAACCGCGCCAAATCCAGGTGACGTGGTCCTCACACAATGAATCCACTGATCCGCCTATCATGAAGGGCTCGTGTGGAGTAATGTGGATGATGGTGGAGTCCAATCTTCATCTTTACCTAATCTTCTTCTTACCAAAGATGAATGGAGTGGAAGTAGATGATGGTCCCCCCACCCCACCACGGTACGGTACGGTCCCCTAGGGAACTGAGGGGAAAAAGCATAACATGAATCCGCTAGCAGAAGGAGACCGGGAACGATGAAGGGGAACCGGTGAGCTGTAAAGATGCATCCATGTTGCAAGGAACGTACAGAAGTGGTTGGGACCGAGAGGATCGTGAACACGATCCGGGTCGTGTGGTTTGTAGAAATAAACTGATTCCGCTTTGGGTAGCTAGCCAAAGAAGCCATGATTGCACTGGACACACCCTTAACATTAATAGATGGTAAGGGGCACAGAAACCGGGACCGTAAAGGCCTAAAAGCGCAGGAGCAAACATGCGGCGGATGCCCCAGAAAGACAGGGTCTTCTTGGAAGCTCATGGCTTGGGACCGGGAACCATGTTGAGGGGAACCGGTGGAGAAACAATGTATACCTGTGATGGATCAGCAACGTCGGATCAGTATTGTACCGGGACGGCAGCTTCCCAAGCTGAAGTTATACTTGGAAACAGGATACTTACCGTTTAAAGTGATGAATCCATGAGATCACGAATCTCCGAGCTAAAGGCCAAGTTTGGTACAACGTCCCGTTCTGTGAGCAAGTTCCTCGCTGAGGGATCGTAGGACCTGGACTGACCACAGGGAACCGAGGACGAAGTTGCCATGTTGTTTCAGGCAGGAACGGATTCCTAATTGGTAACTGGGAACCGACTGAATCATGATCTGCTGTGAATTTGAAAATTTCAAAAGAGCCTGATCCCGGCTGTGCCAGGGAACCGAGAACGCGGAGGATGAATCGATGAGTCGTTAGTAGCATGCAACATGAGGTAACCGGGAAGGGGCAATCGGGAATGTCAGGATGAGGTTGACTACCGGGAACCGGTGAAGAAGATACCGTGTCCACAGGTGGACGGGGAAGCAAAAGTTCGGATAGGAACGGGTCCCTGGTGGCAATAGGGAATCGAGTGGTTCAGGTTCCTGTTGTGAATTTTAAGACCTCAACAACACTTGGGTTTGATTGCGATAAGGGAATCGGAGATGCAGAACGAGGATGATGGGTCGAAGACCCTTCCTTAAGAGTACCGTTGACTCGAGTCACGGTGGTAACCGGGAATCGATGATCGATTGCCGGGTAACCGGAAACCGTGGTCGGAGCAATGTTAACAGCATGCGTCGTAGAGAAGAAAAAGTGAGCAATGCCGCTCCACTTCGGTTTATATATGAGGAGGCTGCGCAGTAGGATGCGCAGTAGGTAGCGACACGGAAGGATATCTTCCATTTAATTTCTCTAGATAATACAGCATTAGAAGAGAATGCTTTAAAAAAGGTAATGTATATTTTCACGGCAACTAGAAACATCAATTTACCAGTGGCACCTGGTTGAAATCGGTTTCTATTGCCTAACCGAAAATGTACATTACCTGAAAATTGTTAGCTTTCCTTTCTTAATGTGAATTGTACGCCTAGAGATTAAAGTTATAGCGCAACCAGTCTAACTAACCCTCGTGCGCATGCGCTCGCCTCGCTATATTAATGCTTGGGAACGTGTACCAGCATCTTTTCTGCTTCAAATTTGTCCCGGTGGTGACTTTGAGGGGAGGAAGGGAGGGTTGTGTTGTAGAAAGAACGTTTTTAGTGTGTTGGCCTCATCACAGTTCAATTTTACTAAAATAAGGCATAGGACAGAAATTAATTTTTTAAAAGGAGCCTTAACTAGCACGTACTCAATTTTTAAAGCGGCCTAACCACAGTAATTTTAAAGTCGCAAACTTTTATAGTTCTTCTTCCGGTAGTAAAAGATGTCGCACAAACGCATGTTTGTAGTGGTGCTACAAAATTTACTCAAATAACAGCTGCTGAACCCTAATGTAAAAACTACAACATGCGCACGCCTCGCTATATGAACGCTTGGGAGCGTATACCAGCGTCTTTTCTGCCTCAAATGTGTCCCAGTGGTGACTTTGAGGGGAGATAGGCATTATAAACCAATTTCAACCAGGTGCTACTGGTAAATTGATATTTCTAATTGCCCCGAAAATATACATTAACTGAAAATTATTAGTATACTAGCAGGCCTCGTCACTGTGGTGGCGGGCACCATCGGGCGAGTTCCCTTAGGGTTGCGGGTTGGTTCCCCCAAATGACGAGATAACTTCGCATTTAGCGAAGCGCTGAAGGGGGTATCCTGCGTCCCTCCCAAACAACGGTTGACAATGCTTAAGGGGTTTAGAGAACACGTATAGCTGCGACAAACGTCCTAGACGGCATGATCCTACGGCCTGGTGAGACATGTCATGAAAACAGTGTTATAAAGGAGACGCCTTGCGTGATCCTAGCGGAGGATTAGCTAAACTAATCAACTGAGATTTAAAGGGATGAGTTTTAAATCTGTGTCGGGCATTTTAAATAGGAAATCAGGTGATTTAAGCACATACTGAAGGTTAGTATTTTGCAGATAGTAAAAACAGTGAGATGCAACACCGTTGTACTTCTTCATGAAGCAGCTTCCAACATTTCGGTAATAGGGACGCTACTGTGGTACGCCCTGGAGAAGGAGACGGCTCTAAATTCATGGGCGGTTACACGGATGTTGTTGGTAGCACAATTCAGCTTAATGGCATTACAGGTGCTGGTGATGAGTTTTGACCCAGGTGGCTATCAAGCGAGTCGAAGTAACCCCCTAGGGCCGAGCGAAGGGAAGGAAAGCTGGGTGTGTCCACTATGCCGAAGTTACGTTTTTTCTTAAGGTAAATCCGTAAAGTCCGAACTCGGCAGAGGAATTGTTCAGGTTTGTTAGGGCTGGGATAATTATGTGTCGGTTCCGTTTAGGTTTCTTGAGTTTTTGGCCCGAAAGGAGGACCGTGGAGTTAGTGTGACTCCCGTGAAATCATGCAGGGAGAAACAGTCTGTTGGAGCAGATGATAGTGCCTGCAATTCACTGCAGCGAATACCTGCTACTAGGGATACAAGAAACAGTGTAGCGTGTAAGAAAAACTCACGTAACATGATGACGAGGGGTCATAAGGAGCAGTCATTAGATGATTCAGAACAATGAAAAGGTTATTTTGAGGGGCCATTCGCCTGTAGGTCGGCAAGAACATTTTAGTTCCCGGGTATGTGTAATGGTAGAAGCATTGGTTTTGTCAGAAGATTTCTGAGGTTAGGTTGTACAGGTTGAGAGACCTTGTTCCTTCGCTGTTCCGAAGGTAGGCAATGGCTGTTGTGTTGTCGATGTGAACCTGAATCACTTTTCCTGCGACTAGAGTCCATAAGTGTTGAAGGGCGAGGAGAACAGCACGTAGTTAGAGAATGTTTGTGTGGCTGTTCTCGGATAGGAGCCACGTCCCAGAGATCTAATGATCTGAGATATGGGCTCCCCACCCCTGGAGAGAAGCATCTATCAGCAGATGCAGATCTGGTGTTGGTTCGTGAAGGGGTATTCCCCGGGACAGGGTTAGGATGCTGGCCCACCAGAGCAGACTTGCAGTGGGTAAGCTTCTTGAGATCTTGCGGTGCTGAGATGGTCTAGGGAGACTTTCCCGTTCGTCGATAGAGAAATAGTGGAGTGGTCAAACCAGCCACTTCCCATGTGGGACAAGGGACATCAGGGAATCTAACTTGCCCATGATTGAGTCGAGATCCCGAATTGTGTAACGGGAAAGCTTCAGGAAGTTCCCGATTTCCGTTGGTAATTGGCTCGACGGAAGGCTTTATGGTTGTTGTGGCGAGATCAAAGAATAATCTGATGGAAACAAAAGTTTGCTAGGGAGTGAAACGGGACTTGTCGATGTTGTAGTTAAAACCTAGACCTTGTAGAAGAGGTTTGGGAGTGTCGTGTGAGGGAGCAACCAGTCGTCGAGGCAAGCGATGACTGATATATGGTGCTGGTGAAGATAGATCAAGACTGGTTTTAGATTTGCCGTAAAGATGCGTGGTGCAGAGTTGAGGTGGGATGGTACGCATAGAAATTCGTACACTTTGTTGTTGTAGATGAACCAGAATAAATTTCGCACTGACCCGTGAAGAAGGACATAAAGATATGCATCTTCTAAGTCGATGGAGACTGTCCATCGTCCTTGTGGAATGAGTAATGGATGACTCCAGGGTTTCCTTTTTGAAATGAGGATTGTGTATAAACTTGTTGAGAGGGTGAAGGTTGAATATCAGCTTTGGCCGCCAGTTTTCTTTGGGCAAAGAAAGATCGAGCTGTACAACCCTGGTTGGTAAGGGTCGGAGCTTTTCCGAATGGTTCTTTGAGAAGGAGCGTTTGTATTTCCGCAGAGAGTTGGTCGCAAGCAGAGGAGGCGAACCACGATCGGGGTGGTGATACAAGCGGAGGTTTGTTGGTAAAGATTGTAGGTGACAAGGGCGAAACGAAAAGACGACCTCTAACTGGGAGAGTGGAAGGGTTAGCATTATAAGGTTGAAAAAGCTGCTTAGGGCTGGGAAATTGTTGTCGTGTCTGACGATCAGGAGTTGAACTACACCCAGGGATTCGGCCTTGTTCCCGTTCGGGAGGACCGATTTCAGGAGAAGGGAGGGGGG
>JAHWFP010025461.1:17509-39289 GCA_023313725.1 Lithobius niger
ATTGTGCCAGGCATCTTTTGGTTCAGAGGGAAAGGGCCGAGTCTTGGGGCGAGATTTTGGTTGATGAGCAATGTCGAGGTGGGGTGCCATCTTTGGAATAAGGCTCTTTCGAAAGAGCGTGTCTGATTCGTGTAGAAGATGATTCTGTAGCTCATGCCGGGGTTGAGCCATTGCGGTTTGGGACGGTTTTCTAAAGCGATGTCTCAAACAGAGTTCGTACAAAATTTTTGGTTTGAATTTCCCTGACTTTTCCAAGTTTTCCCTGACCAGATTTTGCACATTTCACTGACCTTTAGCGTCATAATTTCACTAATAAACTTAATATAGTACCTGCATCAGCATATAATATTTTTTAATGATTTTTAGGGCTACTGTTCTCACAATTTCCCCCGACTTTCTGCTTAGTTTCGATTTTCCCTGACTTTTTCACTCATTTTCCTTTTCCCGACTTTTCCAGACATTCCAGTTCCCGTACGAACTCTTGTCAAAGAAGAAGCGAGGAGTTAAACAATGCCCTAGTGAGACAGTTCATGGTGTGGAACGTGGCGAAACAGGCTTTTCGAAATACATGACTTGTAAGGAAAGCTAAACGTGTAGCCTCGAATTAACTTGTTTCAGTGGCAATTCTTTCGTATGGTGTGTTGGCAGCTGTATTGAGCACACGTCGGCTAGAGAAGCGGCTCGAAGGCCTAACCGAAGTAGCTTGTCATTGTCTCGAAGCACTGCCGAAGAAATAGAGATCTAAAAGGTGCAGTACTGAAGCCGGTCTTGACCTCTGTTAAAATTTCTGACTGTGGATAGGTGTCGAATTTTTTGGGGAAGAGATGTCCCATCACCAAGAGGTAGAAAGATGTCTCTCGACCTGGTAGAAGTGGTGGTGGATCCTTATCTAGTTCTAATGGATCACCTGTACCTAAAATTACGCCACTGTTGCGAAGGAGCGCCATGAGGAGTGTTGTTGACTGTCCTAGAACAGCTTGTGTTTGGGAGCACGAACACGAAGGCCGAACCTGACGCCAGACAAGAGGCAGGGTTTTTTTTTATGTGTTGGAAATAGCCGTTAGGCCTTTTAGAGCTTAAGACATTTTTAGTGCATTAATATATTTCTGATAAGCTTCCCACTACCTAAGCCTTTAATAATGTTGGATACTTACTTTTAGTATTTTAATTAGTCAGCTGTGATTTTTACTCAAATCACTGCAGTTTAACGAAGTGTATATTTTTATGTATGTTCACTTCCGTTTCTGAGCGTTGCTAAACTCTAAACCGGTAGTGCTTAGATGCCGTCATTAAACGAAGCTCTTGCGTTCACCAACTTCAACGAGTATGTTCGCACCCGTAATTTCTGTACATAGTTTTCCCATTTACATCTTTACCAAGCGCTCTGGAACCCAATTTTAACACCCTTACAATATTTTATGGGTCCTTCGGTTGGAGAAGGCTTGTAAAGGACGCAATCTGGAATGTCTTCCACAGTTTGGAGAAGATCAGACATGGGAATTTCCGAAGAGTCAGGGCTGACAGTGAAGGAAGGAGCCAGGTGAGCGTGTCGCGGCTCCCGTTCGGATGTGATGGGCGAAGGATTTACAGAGACCATGGAGATAATCTCGATATCACTGTCGTCAAATGTCTCTAAAAGGTGTTGGTGATTCCTGATGTTTTGAAAGAGCTACGACTGGTTGAACCGACATATCATCAAAACCAGGGGAATAGGGCTGTTGCCGCTTCCAAGATCCTACGGCGGTCGAATGAGCGACGAAATTCTGAGGAGAATGATGAAGCGACGGTTTACGCTTGTATCCGAAAGAACGCAAAGCATTCTGCATTAACTGGCGAACTGCGTCTCGAGAGAGTTCAGCAGTATCAGTGATAACCGAAGGTTGAGGGCTGGAAGGAGGAAGCGACGAACGGGAAGATAGATCCACGGGTGTGGCTGAAGGATAACTTTTCCTTCCATTTTTGGCAGTTTGTAAAGTTTTTACTTGGAGTTTCAGGTGAGAATATTTTTCCTTTGCTTGAAAAAGTTCCTTTTTGGAGGATCAGGAGGTCAGGGGTGGCAGGTTTCTCCAGTGCACAAGGGATGGGCGAAGTAGCCATGTTTGAAAAACCAGTGCCTTCGAGTTTCGAAGGCCGCTTGGGCGAAGGCAGTAGGCGTCCTGCATTAACTGCATTAAGGTGAACGAAGGAACCACTGGTATTGAAGACGAAAGTGTCGGGGTTTTAACCCTGGCCAATCCTTCCTTGGGCGCACATTTGGTGCGAGGCATCAGAAAAGGCCAAAGGGAGAGACGAAGGGCGGTTGAGGCACCTTCGCCGAGATCCAGGAGTAAAGTGGGCACGTTCTAGCCAATCAGTGTCCTACAAATAAAAGATACTGATACACGCTCCCAAGCATTTATATAGCGAGGCATGTGCATGAAGGATAGCTAGGCTGGTGGCTCTATACCTTTAATCTCTAGGAGTAAAATCCACATTAAGAAAGGAATGCTAACAATTTTCAGGTAATATATATTTTCGGAGCAATTAGAAAGGAAATTTTCTTAAATAATAAAAAAAAATCTTTTGCAGTTAGTAAAAAGACCAAATTCACAAACGTTTCATCACTGATTAAACATTTAAATGTATAGCCTGTAAGTTTTTTCGTAAACGTGTAAGTAAATGCAGGGGTCGAAATATTCGGATGCATAGGGTAAACAGGGTTCAGACAATGTTTTAATTTTCAATTTCCCCGATTTTTCCAGGTTTTCCACGTACATTCAATGGCAATTTCCAGGGGTTCACAAGAAACAGAGAGAAACAGACAGTAGCTATTAATGTTTTTATTAATATTTATACGAAAATAATCCCACATCCCAGAAAATAGCTGGTTAGAGACTTGTCCAAATGGGACTAAACAGACTAAAATTGCAGGGCCTGCACCTGCTTAATTTCAGTTTTTATTGCCTATCCAAAAATATACATTACCTTATTTACACTAGCAGTTTCTCCTAAGAGCTGCTTGTTTCCCCTAGAAGTTGAAGTTGCCTTCCCTGCCTGGCTCGTACTCTATCGCGCATGCGCCGGGCTTCCTTACATAAACCCTCACACAGCGGCGGATACCATTATTTCTCCTCGTGCCAGAACCTAGCTCATGGCGGGGAGGATAGGGCAGGAATCAAGGTAATGTATATTTACGGATAGGCAAAAAAAAATAAAATTAAGCAGGTGCAGGCCCTGCAATTTTAGTCTTGTTATAGCCGACGAAAATATACTTACCTTATTTACACTAGCAGACTTTGTAACTCGGTGGAGGGCTAGGTGCCAATGTTTAACAGGAGTTCGGAGCGTTTCTGTCCGCCCAGGTACGAGACGGCTACCCCAGGCCTAGCAGTCTTGTGACAACCCAGCGGCTGACCTGACCACTTTCACTCCGGAGCGGAGGAGTATCCGCTCAGCGGTAAAGACGGATAGGGGTATGTATTTTTCCATTAGGGAAGAGTGAGATCAGACGTGCAGGAGGTTTGGCGTGTCATGGATAGGAATGTATTGTACTTCATCGCATGCAGGGGTCTGTCACACGGGGACAAGGACAAGAAATCGAGAACAGAATGAACCTTCTTACCCTGTGGGAAGTTGGGATGCAGGTGAATCTTGTAATGGTGAAAGAGGTGATCCGGTGGAGTATCCGAGGGCAGATGATGGCCAGCTCAACCATGCCGGATAGGATCGGTGGTTGGAACAGTGTGTTTTAGATGAAAGAAGGGACGGCGGGCATTGTTTATGGTTTGTTTGTCAGGACGCGGCCACCGGATTGGACGTGGTGGTTCTTGTTTCTGTCACACGGAGTGTTGGTAGTTACGAGAAGGAGGATGAGGATAGCGGTCCGTAGAAAACATAAAACACTATGTGAATGACCAAGAGGGTCCGGCGAGACGGATACTCGTGATAGTGAGAACCGTCGTGAGTGGGCGTCTCACCAGAGGCGCAACGGTTGGATGGAAAAAGTTCTTGATGGCGTGATGGGTTAATTTTGCGTTGTCCGGAATCCAAAGGCCACCCCGGTCGCTTTGGAGTGGCACGGGGAACACGGCATGTCACCGTCCGCAGTCCGGTTGTTGCGGCGGATGCCGTAGAAGATCGGATGGAAGTCGGGGGCGTTGTCGAACTGCCACACCGAGAACCGGGAGAAGTTGGGCAACGGAGGGATGATGGTGTAACGTTTCCAGAGTGTTGCCGGAGAGGGATCCTGAAGCACGGGGGGATCTATGACCGGTATATCCGCAAGCGGAGGGATCGGCGGAACAGAGGCTAAAGGAACCGTGTGACGAGAAGAGATGGTTAACCCCTCGGTGGTAAGGATGGACGGTGTTGGTTGGAGAACGGCTTGACTGAAAAGGTTTAGAGGCGGCAATGGTGGAGTGCCATCCGTGGTAGGACAAGCCGGGAGAGTTGGTACGGTTGCAGACGGATCGCGGAAGGGCGACGGTCGGGGCGAGGGAGCTGCGCGGTGAAGGGAAGTCGGAGACGGAGTAGGAGTTTTCTGAGAGGATAGCTGAGAGGGAGGAGGCGTACCTAGTGCGGAAGGTGCCGACCGAAGACGACTGGTACGCAACCGTGCAGAATAGTAAGCTCGCCAGGGCGGTGATGATGGGATTGGAGACACCCTGTTATAGTGGGCCTTGAGAAGGGCGTTGGGAGTGATATTTTTGATTGACCAATTCTAATTCATTGGACAGCGCCTCATTTGTTGCCCGTAGGAGAGCGTTTTCGGCCCGGAGAGCATCCAAACGGCTGCGGATTGCATGATGGCAGGTAGCTCCGTTAAGGACTGCCGCAAACGAGAATAGTCCGATGAGAAGGATTGGACGAACCGGAGCACAAAATCAATATTGAATTGTAGAGTTTCTAGCTCGGAAGGAGACAAGTGCAGACCTCTGGACAGCGCTTCACGGAGGACGGTGGGAGGGGAAGGGAGCCAGTGGGTGGAGCTGTAGGGATAGCCTCCTGGGATGGAGGGACTGGCCGGTAGGCTGTAGAGGCAAAGGCGGATGACGATTCCTCGGTCGGTGGATCGGGATGACGAAGGGCTGGTGGAGCAAAACGTTGGATGGCTCACTTCACTTTGACGGGTGGGCGAGTTGGGTTAGTAGCCTTCTTTAAAATACCGATTGGTGGTCCGGTGCCGGAGGTTCCTGGTAACGCCGGGATGGAGTCAGTCAAGGGCAGCAAGGCTTGTTCGGGAAGACGTTGTGAGGATGAACGAGCGTCTCTTTGAGGTAGGCGCGGTACGCCGGGCGAAGTTGGTGGCGATGAAGTGATGGTAAACCGGACTTTGGGTGCTTGGAAGGATCGCGGCTAGGAGTAGTTTTATGGATCAGAGAGCTAGGATGTTTAGTGGAACATTTTGACACTCCTGAGGATGGGGATGTGGGAGGAGACGTGTCGGAAAGGGACCGGTGCATTGTTGCGGATGCTGCAGCTAAAGCACGCTGGCGGCGGGCTCGATCCGCCCGTTGTTTGGATTGAAGATGTTTCTTCCTAATGACGGCCCATTGGGAAGGAAAGATTCGTAACGCAAACTTTACATCGTTTCTTTGATCCGTCACATAGCCGATGGCGTTTGCTGGGGATCCAACCTGGGCTTCGGAAGAGAAAAGGCGAATCCTGGGCATTTGCACTTCGTGGGCGAGGGAGCGTTGATGGAGTTAGAAATTAAAGACGGGGAAAGAGGAGGAGTGTGGTCTGAATCTTCCGTTGATGATTCCGCCATGGTAGAGCCGGATCCGAGAAGGGACAATGAGTGACCGTTACCCGTTCGAATTTGAAAATCACAGCGCGGTGGCGGAAAAGGGTGGCGCCGTCTGGCGGCGAAAGATGAAAGTGTCGATCACCGGATCCTGCGGACGAGGGTAAGACAGAGGAGCGCTACAGTAGGGAGGATCGAATGTGTGGATGGTAGGATCAAAGCGCGTGAGGCTGCTGATATTGTGGATAAACCGAGAAGGGGAATGTGCGTTCGTAATAGTCATTGTCAGGAGAGTTGTGTCAGAGTTGTGTCAGAGTTGGCGCACGGAGCCTGAATTCTTTTTCCTTAGTCTTCGCATCTCTTATGTTGTATGTTTTCATTTATTTATTTTTTTTGGAAGGAACTAAAGGGTTAATCTCATGAAGGGGAGGATGGAGGCGAAATGTCTGTAGTACAAGAGGGTAGATCCGAAAGGGAGATTGACGAAGAGAGGATAGACGAGGCCGATGAGGAGGCTGGATGCAAGCGGATTATGCCAGGGACATGGACAGGATGGTGTCGGAGAACTGTGCGAGGTCGTGGAGAAAGGGATAAAAAGTCCGGAGAGGATGGGCCACTGATGGTATAAAGATCTTCGGAAGAGACGAACTCACTGCACGACAGGGCAAGGGTGTGTACTGGTGATGAAGGAGCCGAGGACGACTCCCCCCCCCCCCCCCCCAATCCGGTGGCAGATGTCGAAATGAAGGAAATGGGATTGGCAATCGAAGGCCAGGAGGAGGCTGGAAAGCTGGAGATGAAGGCTGAAGAGATCCCAGTGGGACGGATACAACTGGAGATGGCAGAGGTGGGGTTGGAGGCGAGGGGTTTGCAGGCGTAAAACGACGGAATTGACGAGATGAGGACGACGAAGTAATCCGGTCTCCAAACCGCCGGAAAGCACCTTTTAGTGCAACAGATGGAAAAGCCGCGGAGAGACCAGGAAAAGGAACGGACGGAGGTTGCCGCGGATAGCGGATGGTGGGTGGAAGGACAGGGAGCCGACCGGAGCGTCGCACCGGGGCCTGAGAAAGGTGGACCCATGGACCGGGATGGCAATGCGAGGATGGTAGCCGGGGGGGTGGAGGATGCGTTGATACCCTGTGAAGGGGGAACGGAGGTAGCGGCCCAAGGATAGTTCCGATCCATGGTGGATGAGGCCGGCGGATTGTAAGTTGCAGACAATAGGCCGGGGCGGGACGACCAAGGGCAGGCGTGACCCCGTAGATCCTGAAGGAATAGTAGGGCCAGGAAAGGAGGAGTCCGTGAGGACGCGGCAGCAGAAGCGAGAATCCCAAGGTGATCCGTAGCAGGACACAGCCCTGCGGTCGGAAGATGACGCCTCGAGAGGATAGAGGGAAAGCGCGTCCAGACGATCCTATAGTTGGACGAACCCCAGCGGATGGTTAGGGAGGATGATGGAACTGCAAATAGCCACTGGGATGGCGGATGACGGTAACCACCGCGGACTGAAGGTAAGCGGTTGGCGGATAGAATCCAGGGGATCAAGCTCAAGAGCGACCGCACGCGGCGAGCACCCTAGGAGAAGTGATGGTATCCGCTGCTACGTGAGGGTTTATATAAGGAAGCCCGGCGCATGCGCGATAGAGTACGAGCCAGGTAGGGAAGGCAACTTCAACTTCTAGGGGAAACAAGCAGCTCTGAGGAGAAACTGCTAGTGTAAATAAGGTAATCTATATTTTCGTCGGCTATAAAAACATTTTTATTACAGCTGTTGGTACTAGCCTGAGATTTGGTTCTAAAATACTTGAGCATATTAACGCACTAATTAAAATATTTGCTACTACTATTTGCCTAGGATTTGTTCCGGATGTCCTAATTCAATGTAACTTACAGATCAGACAGAAAGGCATTTTTTTTCAAATTTCTTTGAGATTTCCAGGTTTTCAAGGTTTTGTCTGAACCCTGGCAAATTGCACTCCAAAATCGCACTTTGCACTCCAGATTCAGCTCTTGGAGTGCAAAATTGCATGCCAAAATTGAATTTATCATAACTTTTGAACCGCACTAGCTAGACTTGCGGTTTGCGGGATTTTAAACAGTTTGGAATTAGATTTCCAGTGACACCATTCCTTCCAGAGAAGTTACACTCCAATTTTTACTACATTTGGTTAAGCTATGGGCGTAGGTTTTTCAGTTGAATAGTGAAGTTAAGCCAGTTTTAAAGAGAGTGCAGGAAATCGGTACATATTACCGAGATGCTGAATGTTAAAATTTTCAGTGCCTATAAAATTCAGTGTTGTTTTACATTTTGGTTTCGCCCCTTAAAGACTTTTTTTGCACCCCAGTAACAGATTTGGGGTGCAAACTTTGCACCCGGATCAAGATTTGGAAATTCGACCACTGGTAAATGCATTGCTAAACATTCCCGTCCCGGCTCTCGTGTGTTCTCTATTTACTGCTATTGTTTTTTTTTTGCCTGACACATTGTTTGGTGTTAGATTGGTATTGGCAAGGAACGAGAAAGGTATTGTTATCGGCACATAACCAAAAAAACTGGTATTGGATCATCAGAAAAAGTGGTACCGGCACAGCTTTACTTGCAACCAAATTTCATGGATGGTGAAAGGTGGCCAGAAGAAAAGTCACGTGTCTAGAAAATTTCCCACAAAAAGCACTTGCACATCAAGATTGAAAGTAACTTAAAAATTTGTAGAGATGCTTCAATGGTGTTTGAGCCCCAACAAATCCCAACACATGTAATTTCTGTTGGATGACTCAACATACATAATTCACTTTATCCAAAGATTGTCAAATAAGGTGTTACCTTATTTTGGCGGCACAGTTCTTCGTATTGTCCTTGGGCTCGTCCAACTTGTGCACGCAGATCTTGAGTAACCTTAAATAGAAAACATAATTTTAAACCTAAAATTAGTTTTTGCTTATCCTACAATCTGTTTTAATCTAAGCTTAATATAATAATTTTGTTTAAATTAATGCCCCATGCCCAACCAAAATGGTTACATGTTCGACAAGTGGGATTAGGGTGGAGAGTTCTCTAAAGGTGAGTATTTTAGGAAGAGCAAAAAGGCAAATTTACCGGGGACGGGGAGTTAAAATTGGTATACACTTCCTGTAAATTCTTGCATTCAGTTCCTGTAATGCTTCTTTCCAGTGGCACGTCTTGTCGTATTCCATTTCCGGCCACATGATATCACGTAAATTTTTTTTATTGATTTAGACTGCTGCGTAGTGGTCTCACTGCAGTCCCCAGATGCTACGACCGTTTTTTTTTTTTTTTGTTTTCGTAAAGAACTTAAAATGTATGGAGACCTGCTTACAGGCTATTTAAGTTTATTCTGATATTCTTTACAACAATGCTGCTCCACACTGAAAGCACAGCCCTCAGCATTGCTGTAGAATTCATTGTTAAAATAACCACTGTTGAATGGACAAACTTGTTGTTGCATACTGTACATGTAAAATTCAACAATACATAACCTCCTCTGCTTGGCGGCGACACATTAGCATGTGTCTAAATTAACCAGCAAACTTGGCGCATAACCAAGCCTTACTTCTTTAAAAATAATTACTTTTTTACTACACAATAGAACTCGGTGTTCACGATCTGCATTGTTTCCTACTCCTGCTTGGCTCTAGCAAAATTGTCTCTCTCATCGTCATGAGGCACATAATCCAGTCTGGATTCTTCCTCGTAAAAAAAAAATTAAAATTAAATAAAAAACCTTCCAATAAAAGCCATCCCGTCTCTTAGTGAGCCAAGTATTTGCAACAAGAATTCTGACAGTTAGTACTGAAACAATAAGGTATAACAATTCAGCATGTTATAATCTACTGTTAGGTGACAATACAAATAATGGTTTACAACAATAATTTTGCAGTTACACGCTGCCACTTCAGGGCCACGTGCTTCTAGCTGCAACCTCATTAACGAGATGTAGACGTATCGTTACACCCTATGAGAATTCACATTGCAGCCATGTCCTTAGCTACTTCCACAGTTATAGTATCCGTTATTAGCTAGCTAGCCAGAACACAAATCACCATTATTGAGGGCACTTCTTCTCCACAAATGACACATTCACACACTTTAATGTTGAGGTTTTCTTTGTTAGTGGACCCAACACACATGGGGAATTTTCACCAGTAGGCTGAAGACCAATGAAATTACAGGTCGACAGAATTTCGGTTTCGGTTTGGTTTCGGCAATGAAACCAGCAAATTTTCGGTTTCGGTTCTGGTTTCGGCCATGAAGTTACAGTTGTTTCGGTTTCGGCCGAAACTGGTTTGACTTGTTTTGATTGTGGTTTCGGTTTACGCCGAATCTTATGCTGCAGTTTCGGTAAAGCCGAAACCAAATTCCACCTCACAGCAGTAGACAGTTTCCGTAGACTGACTAGGTTGCAGCATAGGAACACAGAGGGGGCGCCATCACAGATAGTACTTTCATCTGCCATGTCCACGCTAATCAATAATGAAAACAATTTTTTTTCAATTCAAATTTAATCATATTTATGGCTTCGTTGCACAAGAAGGAATTTGTGCTTTCATTTCTCTTTACGTTTTCAAGCAAAGCTTATACTTATCCTCGAAGACCTTTTCGAGTGCTCTGGACCTCCCTCGTCGACACGAATTAATGGTTATTTAATTACCGTAAATCGTGTATTAAAAGCCCAGTTGAAGCTAAAGCCCACCCCCTTAAATGCTGGAAAGTCAAAATCATGAAATAGTGAAGTTAACGCCCACCCCTCAAATTGTCATTTTTCTACGAAAAATTACCTAAAAGTTATATGATGTGAATAAAGATAGTAAAGCTTGCTATGTTTACTGGCCCCCTTCTCCCTCCCTGTAGTAATAGTGGACTCTTCCTTTAGCTCCTAGCACCTGTACAAGGCATCTCTCACCTAAGCCTCCTCCCTTCTTCAAAGCAATTAAAAGGATTTAAAAATTGGTCTGTCAGAGATCGTTCAAAAGCTTTGAATTTTCTGTAATAGATGTCCAGAAAGGTTAGAAAATAGATAATTCTTGATTTTGCCAAATTAACTGCATAAGCCCATGGGCGTTTAATCCACGATTTATGGCATAACAAGACTATTAACCCCAAAAAATTGCAAAAGATTCTTTTGCAATTTTTTGGGGGGGGGGGGGGGAAGGGGTGCTGATTCGAGGGCGCACGTGGATTTGCTGAGCGTAGGGCGGGAAATGAGTAAACCGGGCTGTGCTGTTGCCTTCCAATCTAGACTTTGTCCACAAAAAAACCACACACTCATGATTTTTTTATTTTATCCTTGCTTTTGTCTAATTAATTATTAAAACTGATATTATTCAGATTAGGTTCTGGTTTCGGTAATGGTTTCGGTTTCGGCCGAAACCGAATTGTCAGTTTCGGTACGGCAGAAATTCAATAACTGGTTTCGGTGGTAATTTCGGTTTCAACCAAAAGTGAAAAATTTGGTTTCGGTCGACCACTAAATGAAATTCCTTTCTCAGTGTAGAAGTGTTCCTTCGGGATAGTTTTTCAGCGTGCTTTACTATGTGCCGAAACTCATTTGTGGCAATATTTCTAAATTAAGTGGGTGACAGGAGTTGCAGAGCAATCCTCTAACTGTAGTGGTCGGTTTCATTCAGGGTTTGAACACAATGGTACCGCCCTCAGTTCGAATCAGCAACATCAAGAATGGAAATCGTGCCTTCAACCTCTTCTTCACGGGTAAAGTTCAGCTAAGGGAACTTAAAAATATTGCCACAAACGAGTTCTGGGGCATAGTAAAGCATGCAAGCTGTAAAGTGGACACAAAGGAACACTTGCATGCTGAGAAAGGAAGGTTTATTGGTCTTGCCCCCCCCCCCCCCCCCCTCAGGTATGCTCGGCACGAAAGGCCCTCACAACACATGGGACGGCAAGAAGCAAGAAGAAGGATGTTGATTCAGATCCATCAGATCAGGCAGTTGAAGACGAGAAGAGAGTGGGTATTACTTACCTCAGAAGGTGTGAGCGAGAGCACCCAGAATATAGTAAAGGAACGAGGTTTTACTTCATATGTGAAGAAATGTAAAAACCATAAAACGATGCTGATGAAGAAGCAGTGTGAAAGATAAGGTGAGGTTTATTTGATCCCAAGATGGAAAAGGAATGGGACAGAATAAGCAACATTCCAGAGGTGTGTACTGCGTTTCCTATGGTGGGTGCTACGTGACTTACTTATGGGAGATGTGCGCAATAAAGTAGAAGCAAATAGCATACTGTAGCATCCCACCACACGGAAACAGGGCACAAGATCGAGTGGAGTCAAACCGAGACTTGCTAGCCTTGCAGAGAATAAGCATGACCATACCACAGTCGTGCAAAAAGCGATAAGAATAATCATGGCGGCGCTCCTCTATTAAGGTGGAATACAGAGTGGCGCCCCTGGTGGGAGCTAGATGGTACTAGATTATTTATCAAATAATTAAATTGTTTAATTTTGAGCAATAAATAGCGTACATAAGCACTTTAAAAATTACTGAAGGTAAGTATTTTCACGTAGTAAGAAACTACCTAGGGGGTAGAGGGACTGAATGTACATGTACCATGTTATTTCCACATAGGTCCAGTAATTCGGCATGAATTCATCTTTGCAAGAGACTTTAGAACACTAATGCACTAGGTTTTGTACCGTGTCCAATTTTGTTTGTTTGTGAACTAAGTACTGGAATCGGTTTTGCAGATATTATGGGTGCAAGCAAGAATTTTTTCAACTCCTTTAGTAATGTGAAATAGAAATACAGTTGACACAAAGCTTGGGTAAAAATAACGTTGGCTACAAAGCTGAACAACTCAACACAACCAGTAACTGATCCTAAAAAAAAAAGCATTCACACAATGGAAATATTTCCAGGATGGAATAAATCTTTCAAGTTCTTTTTCACCTTACTTATACTAGCAAATTTCGGTAATTTGGCCAACAGGTAAATATTTTAGGGAAATCATTATTTTTTTTTTTTTTAATTAATTTAGACGAGCCTTATTTCAGCCGAAGCATTTCATGCTTGTATGGCTGAACCGGCTTAATTTTGAAAAGTACCAGATTTTTTTTAGAGAAGAAGAAATCTGGTAAAAGGAGGTGCCAGCCCGGGAATTCAACCCGGGAAACCTCCGATATCGTCAGGTCCGAAAGATTGTCCAGAATTAGCCAGAATACATCCCATAGTCGCTGAGGGAGCATGGTAGCCTCTCACGCTACCCTGGCCAGCAGTCCTGGCAGGGACTTTGCCAAGGTCCCCTTTCCAGGGGTTCGACCAGATCCGCAAACCTCCAGCAACCAGCCTGAGCTCTCTCACTGCTCAGCCACGATGACCAATTGAAATTGTTATTCAAAATATATAATTTAGCCACAGATTTCTGTAGGTGGGTGCACAGTGGTGCCATTAAATAAAACACCAGCTTTCAAACTGTACATGACAACTTTTTAGATAATTGTCAAACCTAACCAACTAATTAAATAAGCTGCCTCAAATGGATCGGGAAAAAAATAAATAAACGTACCTTGCACGCTTCCTCCAAACTTTCTACACGGCATTCCAGTTTTGATTTTTCTCGCTGTTAAAAGAAAATAGTATAGATAAAAATTAATACGCATGCAAAAAAGTAACTGTCTCTCACAGCATAATCATGCAAATGAGTGTAATTGCACCTTACCAATACTTTATTGTACTTCAGTGTTTTATTTATTTTATTCAAAAACTCACAAAATGTATGATTTCAAGTTCAAAGCTATTTCTCCACATAAAAATCTTCGATAGACCTCTACTGCAGATGTTACAAAACAGCCGACTATTCTTCCAACAACGTACTACAGCACTATTCTGCCTCGTCACAGAAATATCTTGAAAATGTACAAGATATTGCTGTGAGTACGAAATATCTTTCAACTTGAAATTGTACATTTTTTGAATTTGTGATGTCTTCGAACTTTCGAGGTAGTAGCTTTGACATTTTTAGAATCATTTTGTTGACTACACTCTTGACCAGTACCGATTGAAAAAATTGTCTTCTTTTAAAAGTGACTACTTCAACAGAAATACATTCCAAATGATAAATGAAGCATTTGTAGAACCTTGTTTCTTTTGCTTGCAGTGGTGCAGCACCTGCAGCAGTTTGTGAAATGCATCCTATGTCAAGCATTAAGTCACTAGCGCTAGACGTTTGAAAGAAACCGCATCCCCGCAGTTTAGCAAACAAGCTACATATTATTCAGCAAAAAATGGAATTTTAAAGAGAAAGTTAGTTTTTACTTTAAAAGACAATAATTGTTAGGTATTTTAGCATAAGTAAAAATTAATTTTATCTTTAGAATTGTTTTCACTTCCATCAAAAATATGCATTCAGCTAACCAAGGTTAATAAAACTACTTTTTAAGCCCAGTACAAACGAAGTTTGGCATAATTTTAAGGTTTAACATCGGCGCGAGCCGATAGAGAATTAAAGCAATAGCGGCATTGGAGTTTACAACACAGTCCCCAAAATGTTGAATGAGAAACGGGGCTGCTGTGCTAGCAACACGACACGGCAGCAGTGCTCCAAGCAGGTGATAAGCTAAGCTCATGGGATTTAAAAGACTAAAATACCAGGGCCTGCACCTGGTTGATTTTAGTTTTTATTGCCTACACAAAAATATAAATTACCTTTTTTTATAGCAGTTTTCCCATTTGAGCTTTATTTTCCCTAGAAGTTTGAAAGTTAGCTTCCCTGCTGGTCTCGTAATAGTTCTGCGCATGTGCGGGCTTGGGTCAGTCTATATAAGCACGCCGCGTCAGCTGAACTACATCATTTCGCCCGAACCCAGAACCTAGTTCATGGAGGGGAGCTGGGCGGGATGTAAGGTATGTGTTTTGTAAAAACTAAAATCAACCAGGTGCAGTCCCTGGTATTTTAGTCTTTTTATAGCCGACGAAAATATATATAACCTTTTTTATAGCAGACGCCGTCACCCAGGAGGAGAGCTAGGTTGGAGTCTCCCGCATTACGAGTCAGCACCTCCAAGGAACAAGTCCCGGTGAAGACAACCTTAAAAGCCGAAACCATACCCACAACGGAACATGATAGGAATAGAATCGAATGTATCTTTTAATTGGGAGGCTAGGGAAGCGAACCGTATGTGAGTGACAGGCCGGTTTTAGTAACTTAGGTAGAAAAATGCTCACAACCGGAATGCAGTTAAGGAGTCTTACTACCTAGGCGGACAAGGTAGAAACAGGTAATAAATGTAAAACCCGCTTACCTTGTTGGGAAGAATTCAGGCGAATCCCAGAAGAACGGTATCGAGTGTTTGTAGGTACATGAAGACACAAGCTGGAGTGCATCACTTGCATGGTCCGCAGCGACCGGGAACCGGTGTGGAAGGGAACAGTTGCACAAGAAATGTACGATGGTAGACTATTCTTCATAAGATACTTGGTGATAAATAGTGAAAGTTAAAGATGAGTGTAAACACTGTGGAAAACACAAAAGAAAGATACATTGGCGAAGCTACGTAGTCCAATGGTCGTTCGGTCGGTGGAAGGGCCACGAGAATAGATGCTTCGCGGAGTCCGAAACTTAAAAAGAACTGGCGAAGTCATGTTAGTGTAACCCGAAACCAAAGGCCACTCCCCTGGCTCGTAGGCAACATGGAGAGCAAGGAGGTTCCCGGGAAGGTATGGCCTAATGGGGAGAGATCCCGTGAAAGACAGAAGAAACTCCGGGGCATCATCATACTACCAGACTGAATAGCTGGATATGCTTGGAGGTTGTTGATATGCACAGGAGAGTGTGCTAATGATGCAGTAGCCGAAGGATCCTTGAGTGGCGAGGCAAAAGAGATGAGGCGGCTTTATGTAATGAGGTCACAGTGGGAGAAAGTTCCTGTGACGAAGAGGAGGGAACTGTAGGAGAACGAAACAGTGCGGTTAATGATGCGTTGTGGAGGCGCCGATTTCGAGACTGGGCGCAATAATACGCTCTCCACGGTGGAGAGGTTGGAATCGGTGACACCCATCGTCGATTGTCCTTCAATAGTGCGTAGTTTACACGCAAAGCATGATATCGTCCCTGTAGAAGTTCTAGTTCATTGCTGTATGCTTCATTTGCTGCTCTGAGCACTTCAATTTCAGCGCGGATATCGTCCGTATTGGCAGCCGTTGCTTGAAGCGGCGGAAGTGCAGCTGTTGAGGCACGGAGTGAGGCAAGTTCGGCTGCGAAACCTTCTGTAAAAGACAGGACGAAGCTGATATTGAAATCCATGTTCTCCTGGACTCTTGCTGAAGGATGAACTCCACGCATTAATGCTTCCCGTAAAAGTGCGGCCGAAGGAAAAGGCGCAGTAGGCGTTGAGGCGGGTAAAAGTGGCACCATAGCAGGTGGGGTAGGGTCAAAAGTGTGAACGGAAGGATCGGTAATCGGCGAAGATGAAGGAACCACGATACGGACCTGCTTCGAAGGTAGAGATTTGCGAGGAGCCAACGGGTGCTTAGCCATCTTGACACAGACAGGCTTCTTTGGCAGCAGTGATAACCAACTAGACCCCGGGATGGCAGGGATTGCATCAGTAGAAGGAAGCGAAGGCCGAGTCTGACATTGTGAAGATTGCTTTTTCGGGGCCACTCTTTGGGGTTTCTTGGGTAGTGCAGGAATCGAATCTGAAGCAGGAGTCTGTGAGAGTAAAATTGCCTGTGCAGCTCTTAATACAAGCTGGCAAGAATGCTTCTGTTTTCGTCGTATGGCGATCCATCTTGTAGGAGAAATCGAAATGCAAACCTTGCATTTTTTCTGCTCACCGTCACATTCGCAATGATTCTGGCGGCAAGGGTGTGGGTTGAAAAATACAATCTTGCCAGAAAATCCTAGACATCGACAAGGTTTGGGTGATGGCACATTGGGAATCGAAACCGGAGGTAACGGTTCTTCTGATGAGGAAGAATCAGACAGTAATCACCGTCGACAAAGGATGCACGTCAGTGTGAAGCGCAGGAAAGGAAACAAAGCGTCAGCGAACCGAGAGCCTCTGGTGGCGATTGCGGTTACTAAAGAAAAGGATGGGTAATCAGGAATCGAAGGTGGAGAGGTATGAAAACTGATGTGTGAGGCATGGAACTGACAAGTTAGTAATAGTACAGCAAAGGGTGTGTAAAGAGTGTCCGCCATAAAGACGAAAGCTTATAGAGTATCATCCTGAATAAAGGGACCGTAAATACAATGTCAAGACAACGAAAGTAGCCTGAGTTTTTAGGACTTCTAGAAGTTTGCTAGAGGAATCGGGAATCGGGTCTTTGGAGTGGAACAATGGCGTTAAGTGATGGGTGAATGAGAAGAAATGCCAATCATGGCTCATAGTTGATAGCGGCATAGGATCCCAAGTATCAGCAGATGGGTGTCCAAACTGAGGACGCAGCCATATGGGAATAGCGGGTTGCTTCCGTAGGTATGTTAACTTGTGTTGAAGGGATCGGGAATCGACGATCAAGACAGTGGGATAGGTAATCGTATCGGCGTTGTGGCATGGGAACTTGTGCATTGATGGGATAGTCCGGTCGTTGTATCAGTTCACGCAATGAAAGGGGATTGTAGAAGATGTTTCTAGGTAAAACCGTATGTGTGTCATAGCCGCACATGCGGATTGGGACGCTAAAAATGTGCGGCTCAGTCGCTGTCTGTGGATGGGATTGATTCATAAAAACCCTACTGAAGGTTTCGTGACAGGCGTGAACCAGAGAAGTGGCAATCAATGCTCATAGTTGATAGTGACACAAGTTACCATATGCCAGCAAACCGGTGTTCAAACTGAGGACGCAACCGTTGTGGTATAACGGACTGTTTGTTGAAGGCATGCGAACACTTACTGTCTAGACGGGGAATCGAAGACTGGAAACCCAAACAATGGGATAGGTAATCGTATTTGCGTTGTGGCATGTGGAAAAAATGATACACTAATAGGACGGCTGCTCAGTTGTCGTAATAGTTCAAGCAACGAAGGGGACCATGTATAGGTAAACTCATGTGCCATGGTTCATCGGTGCTTAACGATCCTGCCGAAAGATTCGTAGGATGGTGGATATTATTCCTTCATCTAAGCTGTTTTTTTTTTGTGTGTGTGTCCCCAACATGGGACGGATCGAGTAATAGCACTTTATTATGAAGACAAAAAGGATGGGAATCGAGGCGTTGGTGGTGTTAAGAGCATCAGTACAGGAAGTAGATGGACGGTTAGTTGTGGATGAGTTGGTCGATGCACACGTTGCTGGTATAGTGTAGCTGGTATAGTCTTGCCTTAGGACCTCTTAGTGGTACGAGACGTTGGATAGCGGCAACAGTAGGTCGGTGGGATTGAATGATACGAGGGGATCGAGATGTAAGTGGTAGATAATGAAAGGAGCTAGATCCATCAAGGATTGTGTACGTTATGTCGAAATCATCATCCCATGCTTCCGTACAGAGGGGATCACTGCTGGCGACTGGTACCAGAGGATCGATGCCGGGTTGGAGTGCTGGTTTGCTTGGGAACCAGCAATTGACTGGTGAATCGTGTGGGTTGCAAAAGGTCCGTTGAAACACAGGAAAAGGAACCGGTAATCAGTTAAAACACGGGGGACTGAGTCTAGGCGAAAGGGGAGATGTCGATCCCAAGGGAATCGTTGTAACCGGTGAAAGCATGATAGGTCGAGCAGGAGGCTCCCATGATTGTCCAGGATGTGAAGGAGGCTAGGCCACGGGGACGGAACGCTCCCTTGATTGTCTCCGAAGGCAAGGCAGCTACAGATTAGGGAAGGTGGATGATGGAGGTTCACGAGGCGGCCGCAAGACGGTTACTCTTGTTGAAGGGTTACACCCAGAGCTTCGGGGTGGTGCTGGTTGAAAGATGTGGAGACGCCGAACTGGTGTGGAAACAGCATGGTCGGAGTCGGTATTATCCGAAGGAATCGATCCCGGACTCGGGTTCTGGGGAGAACTCCGTGGGTTGTGAATCATAGGAACACCGCTATCAACAGCAGGCGCAACTGAGGAATCGGAAGGCAGATGAGTCGATGCATCCACACTTGAAAGGGAATCGTGAGACATCCGTGATCGTCAGGGTAATCGATGGTACGCAGATCTTGAAAAGAAGGGAATCGGAGCTCAAGGGCGGTCCACGTAGTCGTGAGCGCCCTAGGAGAAATGATGTGGTTCATTCAGGTGACGTGGCGTGCTTATACTATAGACTGGCCCAAGCCCGCGCATGCGCAGAACTACAGTTAAACCTCGTTATAACAATGCCTCTTACAACAATAAACCTGTTTATAACAATGCTATTTTTGACGCACTTAAAGCAACCATGCATGCTAAAGTGATTGCTTATAACAATAAACCTGATATAACATTCTACTTTCCAAGGACCCATGAATATCGATATAAAGAGGTTTCACTGTATTACGAGACCAGCAGGGAAGCCAACTTTCAAGCTTTCAGGGAAAATAAAGCTGAAAAGGGGAAACTTATAAAAAAGGTAATGTATATGTTCGTCGGCTATAAAAATGGAATTTAAATTGATTTTGGGCATAAATAAAGCAAATCAAAACGATTTAGCACATACTGAAGGTTAGTATTTTGCAGACAGTAAGACACTTCCCTGTAATTATTGGCTGACTTCGTCAAACAGGAAGTAAGTCGAGCCAAACCCTGAACCATCAGCACACATGATACTTGTAATCTCTTAACATTGCACACTAGAAATGTATCCACCTCATGCCTGATGCAAAGCTTCAATCTACTCTATCGGTAGTTACGCAACATCACAATTCCCCACATAACTGTCCGCCTTAACATGTTCTTTCATGTTTACACCTCCACAAGCCCCACTGTCATCTAGCAAATAATGGCAGATGAAGGTGTTTTTGTAGTACCACGAACAAGCTGCTGCAAATTCATGTAAGGGTACCCTTGAGGCAAAAGCCCAGGATAATGCCAATCATCCAAGTTTGTGGGCTCGCAGAGGACAGAAGGTCCATATAAGAGGCGATTTCATAGGTTCTTTTGATCCCCTCGCAAATGATGCTACTCTTCAGGCCAGTCTCGCACCACATACAAATAGTAAGTAATACTGATGGAGAGACCCACAAATTGCAAGGGAACTCATAAATACAAAACTCATAACTCATACAACCTACAAGACTGTAGTGATCCCACTCCTCCGATGTCTTGGACTGTCATCGATAGTTGCGTGTGGTGTGAGACAGCCTAAAGACAGCACTGAAAATATTTACCTCATATTTTTCTTCCTGGCGCACCATTTCGTTCTTCTTGTCGTCTAATTGCTTCTCAAGCTTTTGTATCTGGGATGTTAAGTTCTCCTGCTTCTCTTGAAGAATTTGAATCTGCTCTTCGGTCTCCTTCAAGCGACTCTCCCAAGTTTGGTCGTTTAATTCCAACTTTTCGATTTTCTCGTGGGATTTCTTCACTTCACGTTGAGCGATGCGTACATCTATCTTTGAATCTGACAATTCTTGCTGCACCTTAAGTGAAAACAAATAGTTGACGTGTGAACTTAGTCAGTTTTGTAAAAGGGGATAACTAACGGCAAATCCACACAGAAAAAGAACTAAGGCTGCACCCATACCAACTTTACCGATCCGACACCGAACCGGTTTTAAAAATTTTGCCGATACAGACATCCAAAATTGTATCCCCAATTTTTTAGGAATGGTGTAGTTTACTGCAAAAGTCCAATAATTATTAAAATTTAATTATTTTTTAAAAATAGTAACCCACCCTTAATCCTAGCTAGGAACATACTCAGGGATTCTCTGAGCAAAACGCCACGAACTCATAAACTCTAACGGTTCCAGAGTTATCGATATTTCTGTGTAAGTTGCCGATACCAATACCGCCAAGAATTTATAGGGTTGGGGAGGAGAATTTGTAACTCTAAAAAAAGTCCCTATTGAAACTATTTTATTTCTATTAGTTCCATCCTAGTTTTCAGAGGGCGTCACACGTTCCATCTGGTAATATTTGCTCATTTTTCAGCCCAAATCTAAACTAAATTACAACAAAGTTAAACTAAATAAATTAAATACAAGCCAGTTTTGTTTAGTTAAATTTACGGCTCAAAACTGAGTAGAAATTACCACATAAAACTCATGGCACCCTCTATAAACTTCGATGGAACTAACATCCGGGGGGCCGCTCGCGGTTTTTTGAGGTGGTCGCAGAGTTTTTTTTTCCCGATACGTTTCAGTTGGGAGCCTCAGTCACAAATTCTCCTCCCCAACCCTATAAATTCTTGATACCGCAAATATCGGCAACTGAACCAATCCAGTATCGGTGCAACCTTAAAAGGAACATTAAGTGAAAATTCCAAACATGATCTACAGAAAACAAAAGTAACACCAGTTTATCACGACAGATTTTCTCTGAGTATGGACATGAAAATTCACAATTTGGGATTGCCGCCTGGAATTAGGCATGTGAACTACAATATTAAAAAGTGAAGAAAATTAAGAAAACATAAGAAAAATTGTCACCTGGTAGTTCCTTAATGGACAGTCTATAATGTCAACAGTTTGCTTCGTTTGTTTAGACCACGCAAAGTTAATTGTTTGGTTTACAGGCACATGTGGGTGACTTTAAATTATTGTTATAATTTTTGTAATTTGTTTTTGTTTTGTTTTGTAATTATTGTTTTTTACTTTTTATTTGAATCTTGGTCCACCCGCTAAAATCATATTTTCGCCAAATTTTGACTGGTTTTGTCATTGGAGTATACCATTTTAAACAGTTCGAAATAGTGTTGCACGGTAAATCGGTACTCACTGTAAAAAAAAATTACGGTATCAGTGTTGTTCGTTTTTTAGCACCACGGTATTACCGTAGCTGCGGTATTACCGTGATGCTGACAACTATTCACGAACCAGCTTTACTCTCTTTTTGATGGCAGCAATTCTTTTAACTAAATTCGCACAAATAGGCGCCGATACGGACGTGAGAAATTAGCACGAGGGAGTGAAATCTGATCCCACTGCTAGGCAGATGAAGTGCCCACATT
>JAHWFP010025461.1:39389-58498 GCA_023313725.1 Lithobius niger
CCCCCCCCCCCCCCCCCCCCCCCCCCCCCCCCCCCCCCCCCCCCAGCTCTTCAGTAACAAGCGTGTCCCAGCGTGTTTGTGTCGTCGATGCCATAATAAAGAAGAAAGCGAAGTCCCGCTATTAGTATAAAATTTAAACGCAAAGACCCATATTTGATTCTTTTGTGCTCAAGTGGATAATACGCAAAATTATTTCCTAAATTACCGTGATATTACCGTAGACCGCCGTTTTCAGAGCCGTACCGTCCGGCAAAAACTAAATACCATGCAACACTAGTTCGAAACAAGCTTTTCAATGGTGCTAATTTCAAGCCTCTAGCTCAAACAACTGAAGACTAGATGACAAATAACTTGTTATCAAATATTATGGCTTACAACACCCACATTTTTGGTTCCGATACCGATTCCAACAGTATCGGACAATCCGATACCGTGCCGATATCATGGGGACAGCAACATCAAAGCTCGAGTCTGTCAACGTTTTGGCATTGGCGATTAAATTATTAGCGATCATGATTCAATTTGGATACCCTACCATAAGTACCACATAGTGTTGGGCGGTACCGGAAATTTTTCAGCCAGAGCCTGTACCAAGCTGAGTACCTCGGTACACGGTTTCTTGCGGTATTTACGAATGAGGCGGTTCTGGTATTATAGTGCTCTGGTGCCAACACCCGATTTTTTAAAAATAATAACAAATTTTGTTGAAGAAAGTGTTTTTATGATATACTTTTAATGGAAAAAATTTACTGATTCCCTCCCCCCTTTGATTTAAGCTTAATGCACGTTTTACGACTTATTTAATGAAAAAAAACCTTCTAAAATTTGTAGTTAACATGTTATCCAAGTAGAAATGCAATATAAACAATCGTTGGTTGTAGCGTCAAAGAAATGCATATTTGGCTTCACTTTTGTGCATTATTTAGAAGTCCAATTTTAGTATCGTTGCTGTTTAACTGATTGTTGCACTACTTTTGACTTTATTGAGCTTTAAGTCCCCAGAGATAATGCGCTCAGAACTAACCTACTTAACTAGGTAAATCTAACTTTCAGCCCTATAACATAAGGACTAAATGAACTAATGTTATAATCTTGACACCTTTTTCATATTGATACAATACCGGTATTTGGTACAGTTGCATTTTTGGTACCGCGGTACACCATGAGAAACGGTTTACCGCCCTACACTAGTACCACCGCAGTTTAACTTGGTGGCAAAATATGCTATGCTCGATTGAAATTTTGAGGCCACCTACTCATGATTTCACGCAAGTGTGAAGTTAGCTGTTTTGTGTGAGGTATCGGCAGAATATGAACTCACCGATCTGATACCATAGTAACTGTCCAGATACCCGATACCCGTATCGGTACTAAACAGCCTTACTTACTGCATACTTTCAGCTAAGTTCATGTCGAAGAAATGTGGTGAGCTAAATAAAATGCCTGGTGCGTCAATTTCATAAACCAAACAATATTTTTTGCATGGTCTTATGTTGTGTATTTATTGCCCATGTTATTTTTAGTGTGAAAGCCAAGAATTAAGTAGCTTTCCCTCCGAGTACATAGGTATGTTTGTGACCAATGAGAAAGGTTGAATAGTTTTTAAGCTTGCTGGAGCCTTTAGACAGCCCCCACCCCCCACATTGTACAGTGGTACAGCACCACGTCTGAGCAGAAAATGTGATATTAGTCTGATGTTTGTTGAGTGCTTGAAGGCTCTTGACCTTTTGCCTGAAGAAGTGGTAGTTGTATCGAAAATTCACAAAGTTTCCAGTGGTGGACTTGATTGTTTGATTTTGCGGAACTGGAAGTCTGTGAGAGTATGCCAATATTTCTTATTGACAAAAAGTAACAAAAAAAAAATGGTAAAAAATTCTGTTCGGTATCAGTTATATGGTTTACTTAAATCTTTTATTTAAATTTTACTACATAACAAATGTTAAAAGAATTACAATAGATACAGAGATAAATATTGATTATTTTTTATTAAAGTGGCAGTTTAATATAATTTGACTACTCTGAGGCTACGGGACATAGTTCATCAGATCTGCAGTCATATCAAAGCACATTACAGGGAAGTCAATGAAGCAAGAGAGCTTTACCACCGTTCGTTCAAACAGTTAACACTTACTGCTTACTTCACTAATCATGCCCACCAATATTTTTATTAAAAATGATCTGAACTGATTTCACGAGTTTAAAAATGCGCAAGCTTCTCATCCTAGAGTAACAAAACATTCTTGATAATTGATTGTTGAAAACAGATTGTTACGCACAATTTCAGAATTAAAATACTGTACCAGTATTCTTGCAAATTTTCAACAGACCGACGACGTCTGTCTTCATCAGGCCTAACCTACACCTGTTTGCAAGAATACTGGTACAGTATTTTAATTCTGAAATTGTGCGTAACAATCTGTTTTCAACAATCAATTATCAAGAATGACGAACTTTCAGAGTAGAAGCCGTTATGGAATTTTCAACAAAACATTCATGAACATAAGAGGTATGGAGACAACATTATAAAAGAATGGTAAGTTACCTTTTGTAGCTCTTCTTGGGCAGCTCTTAATTTAAGTTTCTCGGCAGAAAACAGTTCCCTCGAACGATCTAATTGAGATTCCAGCTTGGAAATTTTGGATTCTAAAAATAATTTCTCTTGCGACAAGTCTGATGAAACTTCTTTCACTACACGGCTGCAAGTCGGAAAAGAAAGCATGTCTTGAAAAGGTCAAAGAAAACGGCTGTCACACAGCATAAGTCAATGCATCTTGACAAGAAAAACACTCACATAGTTTCCTTAGAAATTTTTGCTGATGCTTCTTCTTTGGCCTTTTGAAGCGCTTCGTTTTTCAATTCGGAAGCAGACAACTTCTCTTCGAGGCTCTTAATGACCTATAAAAGAAACAATACCAATGCACATGCTATACATGGACAACGAGCAATAGATGCAGTTGGCCATCACGCTGAGGAAAGCAAGAGCGCTTTATAAGAATCTGTTAAGTACAATATTCTGTCAGTCCCACAGTGTCACCGTAAGCGCGGCTCGAAATAACTTATGGCATCCCAGTGTTACCAAGAATTTCATTATTTATTGGGTAACCTTGGCAATCTCTATGAACACCTCACGCATGGGATTGTACAAAAAACATAGTTCTAAAGATAGTTTTTACTTGCCATACAATACTTAGCTTAAATTAAGTTTATTTCATTTCAAAATAATGCTCCATACCCAACTTAGCCTTAAAACTTAAACCTGAAAACATCATACCAGCTCCCCGCCAGAACGGTACCCTGTACTACATAACTCATTGACACTGACCCAATGATCCCGACTTTCGTTTCTTGATTCACACATCTGCAGGTTCAGTCAGTGGGGTTGGCAGGTGGGTTCCCTAAAGGTAACTATTTTAGGGTATGTAAAAACTATTGCTATATTCAAAATTATGTTTTTATTTTTCTCTTAAAATACTTACCTTTTTAATTTTAAGTTTCATTTGTCCAATAGGATGGTAGGACAGTCGAACTCTAAGCCTGTTATCAAAAACTTGAACACAAACAAATGACAAGAGGCCAGAAAAAAGGAACTGTACGAGCGGTACCAACTTCCCCACCTTATCATTCAACTGCCTCTCTTGGCAGTCTAGCCATGTCACTGTCCGGTGTCCGCTGACGCTACTACGGGGACAGACAAGTTTCTCATTCCCCAGACTTCCAGCGGCTGCCGGAACATTCCAAAATTAATGCCTGAAAGCCGTCTTATTTCTCCATGAGTCACCAGGAAAGTGACCCCTAATGATCCGCGTAGGTCAAAGACCAACTGTTGAAAAAAATTTCCCTTTTCAATTACTAACCCCTAAAAATAAAAACATAAATAGAAACGCAGTGGGTTTTACTGAGCTGCGGAAAATCATAACAACCCTACTAAAATACAGTAGTGAAAGGTCATTGACAATTACAGTACCTTCACAATGCTTTCAGGTTGTGTGAAGCTAACATAAAAAAAAAACATGAAAATGCCAGGTGCAACCGGCTAATTTTTGTTTCTATTGCCTAACCAAAAATAAACATTACCGGTAATTTTAGCATTCTTGTTCTACAATGCTCTTCCCCTACAGAAAAAAAACTTGTAGCCCTTTGCCTGCCAGCTTGGAAACAGTGCGCATGTGTGTCAATTGCACCCCTCAACCCTCTCGAATGTGAAGCCAATAGCAGTCGCCACTTGGCCAGTAGACCTTACAAAGCACTCGCCATTTCACAATTTCTACTCGCCCCATACCAATGACATCTTGCACGATGCATGGTTTTTCTAATTCATGCATTTACGAAATTGTAGAATTCTCTTTAACCCCAGTATTAATGAACATAAAGCAGTTACGTAGCCCTTAAAAATCTGAGCATAACGCCGCAAACCGTTCGTCTCTAACTTGTATGATTCCCGAGATATCGCTCTTTGAGTGTCATTCTCTATTGCTATTCGCCATTTTGGCGAGTAAGGCTAAATTTCAGGCCGCCAACTACTGATTTCCATTCGCCAAATGGCGAGTGGCGACCGACATTGGAGAGGGTTGGCACCCCTCCTACAAAAGTGTCGAGTCGCGACCATGCTTCCTCTTTTTTTCGCTCCTCTCAATGAGTCAAGGTAGTGACTCTAGAGGGGAGGTAGAGTGGGTACAGGTAATGTATATTTTTGGTCAGGAATAGAAACAAAAAACACCCGACATTTTAATGTTTCTAGTTGCTGCAAAAATATGCGTTACCTGTAATTTTAGCATTGCAGTAGACTTTGTCTGCCCTGGCGGCGGGTACCATCAGACGAGTGCCCTAGGGTTACGAGCGGGCACCCCAAAGTTACAATTTGTACAGCAGAAAGCTGGATGAAAAGACAGTAGAAACGAAGGAGAAGATTTATTCATAAAAATGGTACATCAGACGTGGATACTGTGCAGTGCTTCAGGGGGCCGGAGAACATGTCTGGCAGCAACAATGGTCCCAGACGGTAAAGCCGATTGGCCTGCGTAGTCATTTCGCGGAAGTAATGGGATGTGAAGAATGATGTGCTTCTCCATGACATCGCTTCAAGGATTTCTGAGTTCGGTATGTTCCTGGGGAAGGCCCAGGATGTGGCGATGGCCCAGAGTTCGTGGCCCGTGACCTGATGTTGTCTTCTGTAAAGCTAATGTCCAAATCTTCGTAGGCGCTGACGAGTCTTAAACCACTACACGATCAGTCTCTGGCAAAAGGAAGGAAAAGCTGAGTTCTGCCCTTTCGTAATTCACTGTTGTCGGTCCTTTGAATGTAAAAGTGAAGGGCGTGAACAGGACAAAGGAGACACGTTGGTACATCCCCACGGATAGAAGTAAGCACAGAAATGATGATTGTTGTTGAAGGTTCATAAGGATTCAGAGTTTTCGCACGATAGGAGGGTCTTGGCATTAACGAAACTGCCGTATGAATGGGAAAGAAGGAGCAGCAAGACGGGTCGACGAAAAGAGCCTGTACTTCGCTGCATCGCAGGCTAGTTGCAAGAGTAATCAAGAACCGTTTTCCGAGTCAGTAGGTTGATCTGACAGTTCCCCAGAGGCTCATAAGGAACCTTCATACGGAATTTTAAGAAGATAGAGGTCCCAGTCCAGAAAGACGCGGCGAACTGTGGGTCGTTCAATTTCAGAGGACTTGACCAGAGATGAGATACGGAAAACGTAGAGAAGGGCTGTCTTGCTTGTTGCCCTTCTTGAGGTTTTCCGTATCTCATCTCTCGTCAAGTCCTCTGAAATTGAACGACCCACAGTTCGTCGCGTCTTTTCAGACTGGGTTCTCTCTGTCATCTTAACATCCCTTATGAAGGGCTGAACGACACACCAAAATAGTAAACCCTTTGCGGCCCACATTGAAAAGATAGGTCAAAAAGTTCAGAAGTGGGGGATCGATAAGATTAACTTTCCTAGGGTAACACCAATGAAACCATCGCCGCCAGTGATTGTCCTAGATCCTACTGGTTAAAGCTTGAACAGCTTTACTTGCAATGTGGACGCCCTGTTCCTCAAGAACTTCTGCCTCCTGAATGAGTTGGACGATATATAGTACCCGTGTAGCTGCAGGACGTTGAGGGATGAATGGAACCGGGTCCCCCTGCTGCTGCGACAGAAGGTCCACTAGGTCTGGAAGCTTTCGTGGACAGTCGATGAGAAGTTCTAGTAACTGAAGGAAACATACTGCTGATGGCTAATTCCGGGCAATTAGGAGGAAGACCCGATTTTCGTCAGGACTTGAGGAAGAAGACGGAACGGAGGGAAGCGGTAGCCATAGAGGTTTCTCCACGACAGGGTGAGTGTATCCACTGCACAAGCTTAATCGCCAGGGACTGGGCTGACGGTGTGGGGAAGTCAGGCATTCTACCTCGTGACAAATAGGTCTACCAGTGGAGCGCCACATATGGTGACACATTCGCAGAGAGAGTCCATTCTCCCGAGGGATGCTTGTGACGAGCAAGAGAATCCGCAATTACATTCGTATTGCCAGGGATGTGGAGAGGTAGAATTGTTGTGCTGAGAGCTATGCAGTGTCGAAAAATCGCAGATGGCAGGAGCTCGTCCCGTCTCCCTTTTCGTAGGCAAGCAACTGCAGTGGTGTTGTCTGCCTGGACCTGTACTATTTTGCCTGAGACCGGGTCCCAAAAGTGGCAAAGGGCCTAGAGAACAGCCTTCAGTTCAAGAACGTTTATCTGATCTTGGTTGAGGGAAGTCCATGAGTGATTTTGAAACATGGTCGTTTACCTCGGACGAAAGAAGTTAGGATACGGGAGGTGGCTTAATGAGCGCGGGTGTGCTGGTGAAGGTTGGACGAAAGCTGTGAGTGATGATGAACAGAACCTGCAGGCTGGACGTCAGTCCTCGTAATTATTGAAGTCATTCTGCCGTCGAGACCACCCGTTCCTATTGCCCTGCCAAAAGGTCGTAGGCTTGATCATGCAAAAAAGACCAAAGTGGAAGGAGGATGGAACTGATGCAGAATTGACGTCGATGTCACGGTCGTTGAGAAGAGGCTGGGATGGATGAGAAGCTCGAGGCCATAATGACGGAGTTACGGGGTGACGAAATGCTAGCGCCAGGATGGAAGATCCAAGACGAGCACTGTCGTTGAACCGAGTGCCGTGAAGACACTTGGAAGAAGGCTGGACGACAGATGGAGAGCGATGTCACTTATAAATAAATAAATAAAATAAATAAATAAATATTTGTTGCGAAGTAACAGGTGCGGCAAGGATTGGATACGATCACTAAAAGTCAGCCTAAAAGTGGGACGTGGAGGATACCAACAGCAGAAAGTAAATAGCACAAAAAGTTTAAAAAATGGGGTATAAAGGGGCGAGGAGAACTGACCAAGCTAAAAGATATACAAAGATAAAACTACAATAAAATATTAAAAATAAACTACAAAATAATGTCAATACAGGACAGAAGTCCGTTGTCATACAAAGATAAAGCTATAATAAAATACAAAAAATAAATATTAAATAAAAAAATAATGTCAATACAGGACAGAAGTCCATTGTCAAACAAGATCAAATAGAATTACAAAAAAATAGCAAAGATTAAAACGGGCCAAGAATTAAGTAACTGTCAAAAATTTGGACAGATCCAATGTAAGTAGTTTTGATTTAAAGGAGTTCAGGGTTGGCAACATCACCAACTCGCCAGGAAGACTGTTCCACATTTTTCCAACACGGTTAGCAAAAAATATTAACGGTAGTTTGTGTGGAGACCCTACAACCAGTTTAAGTGAATGCCCTCGAGTCCGATAATCCCTATGCAGTTCAAAGAATTTTGAATAATCAAAACTGACATGGCCATGCAACAAAGAGTAAGTCAGATTAAGGTCGGCCTTGAGACGACGTAACTCAAAGTGTCTAGGGATAGACAGATATTAAAATCGGTATCGGTATTTACAGATATTATCGGTATTTTTCGTGCATTGGTATCGGATCTGTATCAGTTTTTATTTACAGATATTTTGCCGATACGACCATCTTCCGTGTGCACTGGCTATTCTGCCTAGCTTGAGAGGAACCTTTCCTGTATAGCACCGCTCGCATCGCATGACATCATCTGGCAGCGTCTCAGTGAATTTAACGCGTGCGTACTGTCGGCTTTTTGCAATTTGCCCTTTCTGCAGTGTGGACTGGGTTTTTTTATGGTCAGAGGTACGAAAGAGTTTGACTTTTTTTACCTGTTGACTTAAAAAAAAAATCGTTATCGGAATCTGTATCGGATCGGGGTGAGGGGAAAATATCGGTGTCGGATCGGTATTTTTCTGTATCGGTCGATCCCTAAAAGTGTCTAAGTTTAGAAGTTTAAGTCGATCTGCGTAGGGTTTAAATTTAAATCCACGCAGTGATTTTGTAAATCGCCTTTGAACCGCTTCAATGTGGTTAATATACCGGACCAGGTAAGGGGATCAGACAGGGCTCGCATACTCAAGAATGGGCCGAACGTAAACTTTAAATGCACGTACCAAGGTGGTTTGATCACCAGAAGTAAATAACTTTTTTATCCAAGTGACTCGCAGGTTGGCTGCTTTAACAATATGATTGCAATGGGATGCAACCTTCAAATTGGAAGTGAACCCTACGCCAAGGTTTTTAACAATCTCAGTGCGTGGTAAATACGATCCAAGCAGCAGAGAATAAACAAAGTTAAAATTGGATTTACCAACAGGAAAAATACCTCATTTGTTGGGTGCTAAAGACAGCTGGCACAATTAAGACCAGTCTGTTAGTTCTGTAGTGGCAGTTGATAAGGCATTGTGGGTGGCAGCATCGACTACTTGCGCATGCAGCTCCACATCAGCAAATTTGTTTAAAACAGTGTTTGATGACTTGACTGTTAAATCATTCATAAAAACAAGAGTGAGATAAAAATGACAAAGAGTAGCGGTCCCAGAACACTACCCTGTGGCACTCCACTTAACACTTTCCTGACATCAGAATGCTTATCCCTCCACAAGAACACACTGGGAGCGTTCAGACAAAAAATCAGTCAGCCAGTTGAGCAACATGTCCCAAAAACCAACGTATTCTAATTTAGCTAATAATTTTACTGTGGACAACAGAATCAAATGCCTTTGTGAAGTCGATAAGGATGACATCAGTGGGAATGCCCTCGTCAGGTGAACTTGTCCTGTCATCCAACATAGAAAGAAGTTGTAAACAAGTGGATCGCAGGGTAAAAAACCAAATTGATCGTCCCAAAGGAAGTCATGGTCCATAATGTAAGAAAACATGTGTGTAGGTTATACGTTCCATGACTTTACAGGAAACAAGTCAAAGCAATGGGTCGGTAAGGCCACTTCTTCAGAGGTTCTCCTGAAGAAGTGGCCTTAACCTAATCCCGGGTGTAGGACTTTTTTATGTGAGTAACTGGCGACAGAACGAGGTGATCACTGCTTGTACTGGAAGGAACGAATGGACGAATGCTCCTCTGTAAAGAGCAAATGGACTTGATTCTTAGAGAGGCTCGCTCGTCGGAGAGAATGCCGAACGAAAGACGATCCCTGCGATCGACGAGAGGAGCGACAGTAGCCTAAGCAGGATCTCTTTCATTTTGTCGAGACTTGACTTGGCGTTTTAACTTTGTGTAGGTTTCTTTAACTCTACATAGCTCCATTTGGAGGGCCAGGATGTCCGGAGTGAGGGTCAGTCTGGCCAGACACGGAATGGGAGACATTGCAGCAGTGGCGCCCGCAGGGCCAGTGGGAGCGATAGACATTGCAGCAGTGTCGCCCGTAGGGCCAGTGGGAGCGATAGACGCGGTAGAGAGTCAGCAAGCGACAGATGATGTGTTGCCAAAAGGCCGTGAAAAGTCCGACAACCCTGGAAGTGGAGACGAAAGGAAGGCTGAAAACAGAAGGAACCAGCGATGGATTGGCAAGCGGAGAAGCTTTTCGAGAAGCTTTATCCTTTGAAGTAACCATGGTCCTAGTTATCACTGTCACTGAAGACGCAACGATCATCGAATGGCAAAAGGCAAGGCGACTGGACGGAATCTAAGGCGACGAAGGCGGGAAAAAGCAATAGAGGTCCACATCATGTGGAGACTAGAGAAGATGAAGCATGGTCGTGCGCTTTTATAGGAGGGGTGTGATTGACGCATACGCATTTGGGATACCGAGCTGGCAGGCATAGGCCTACAAGTTTCTTCTCTAGGGAAAGAGCATTCGAGAACAAGAATGCTAAAATTATAGGTACCGTATATTTTTGGCGGCAACTAGAAATTAAAACTCGACACTTTACTTTCAGGTAAATGACATTATCATAGCTCCATAGCAATAAGCATTAGCTCAAAAACGAGCTCAAGAGCACAATGCAGTAAGCCAGTAGATAAAAGTCAGAATTAAAAGACTATTTTGCTGGGAAATTCCTAGGCCTTTTTTCACACAACAACAGGACCGAAGTGTTGGTAGTAACGTTTAACCTCTTCAGACCCGGTGTTAAAGAGTACATAGGTCAGCCGTAGGATTAGGATCCACATTAACTTGGTTTGGAAATGAGGAAACCGGCCACTGGGCTGTGATCAGGGATGAGAATGCCCTTTTAAGAAGACGTCTGAAAATGCCAGCAAGCAGCAAATTCAAATGTTCAGGCATGAAAGTAACTCTTGGTTGAAAACGAGGAAATAGGAGAAAACAGGAGGAAAGTTTTTAGGAGGTTTGCAAAGCTAAAAAAAAAACGAGAAAGTCAGCCGACACAACGAAGGAAAAACGAAAATCAGCTCAAACGAGAAAGGCTTTCACGCCTGAATGTTAAAGGGGGGGTCAATTTCAACCCTACGTAAAAAAAAAAAAAAAAAAAAACGCAGCGGTAAAACCCTGGAATAAAAAGCCAAATGAACAAAAAACATGGGGGAACAAAAGCTACATGGTTTTGTCAATATTTTGCTTTTATTCATGTTGATGGTTAGGTCAGTTGCCTTGGATTGAACTTCACCAGGCAGGCAAAAGAAGTTTCACCAGAACTTAGTTTTTCTTTTTTTTTCCCTTCGGTTCTTCTCTCCTTTCGGGTTTTTTCCAAGATTCATTTCAATGAATATTTTAAGCTTAAAAAGTCTGAATTCCACCGAACAATTGAAGATTATCACCCCTGTGTAATGGCTCGCTTTGCCCAACGAACCTCTCACAAATTGGATGAAAGGCCTAGAGATTTTCCTCCCATCTTGTAGCAGTACCCGTTTTGGTACTCCTGGAATGAAGAGACTGGTACTCCTACAAGTGGTTAAATTGGGAAAAAGTCTGCAAGTTCAGAGAAGCCAATGATCTAGATCAGACATTTTTTTGATATTTCAGTAGATCACGTTTATACCAAATTGAAGCAAAAGTATGTAGGGGTAGATGAATATAAAAACACAATTTAAGCTTACGTTCAGCTGCTCTTCAACTTTTTGTTGCTGTTCCAGCTCCCGATCTTCAGTCGCCTGCAATTCTTGTCTTAGTTGTATTTTTTCATTAGCAGACTGGCGCATGTCATGCTCTAATTCCTATCAGTACAGAATAAAAATTTGGGGGAAAACATGCAAGTATGACACCACTACAAGACATTTTTCATGCGCGCGGGGGAAAAAAAAGTCGCACACAAAAAGCCTGGGAAAAATAACTGAAGGAAAAACAAAAAGCGGAATAGTTTGTTGATTTTGTCGCCCGCATTGTGTATTATTTTTATTATAGGTTAAGGCTTGGCTTAAATGTCACCAGGCAGGCAAAGGAAGTTTCACCAAGAAACTTTACTTTATTTCTGTGCCTTTTTCATCCGTGGATTTTTTTTCCTTCGGCCGATTTTTCCAGGATTTTCTCCATGCATTCTTTTGTTAAGGATTTCAAAAATGGATTCGGCAGAATAATTTGACATTCGGCCTATTCGGCAATTATTTAGTAACTGGCAGAATACATCAATTGTATTAGGTAGTTTAGTATATTTTGGTTGCATCATGAATATAGAGGAAAATTAGTACCGGCCACTAGCCAGCTGGCGATTAAATGCTGTCATTTGGCGACTAAAAATTTAGCACCAGCGGCCACTTTGGCAACTTGTCATGATAGGCATGACTGAATTTAAGAGCTTCCCACTTTTGATAACAAAAATTCTGCTAAAATTATTTAACTGTGACTGTTTGATGTAATCCTTAATGCCTTCAAATTAACTACGAAAATTAACGATGTTTTTAAAGGCCTTCAAATTAGGTTTTTTTTTAAGTTATTTTTTAAAATTCGAAGTGTCTGAATGAAATTAAAAATTGCTACCAACAAAAACAAAACTACTGATGCCCAGTTTGTTTCACTGCAGCTGGAGTATAATCAATTTAAAAAGTAGGCCTAGCCCCCAAAAAAGTGGCAATTTTTGTTTTGTAACTAGGAAGGAGTGGAGGACTCCCCTTTCTGTCGACTAAAATTTTACTGTGGCGACTAAACTTTTATCATCTGCTGGCCACTGGCCGGTACATCAAAAAGTTAATTTTTGCCTATAATCATGAAGCAGTTATTTTATATTTGGTGCACCCTTATTAAATAGTATTTTACATTAAGGTAATTAGCCTCCAAAGGACAAGCAAAATGTATACCTAGGTACTCAAAAGTTTTTAAAAGTAAGAATACCTAGAATGCATACAAATTTAGGGAAGCAGTTAACAAATGGCTCATGAAGACATTACTGGCGGTTTTTTTTTTTTTAACATTTCTTATAAAATCTTGAGCCAGGAGGTACGCCTGTACACAGGTACCATGCAAAGAGCGTATTTTTAATTCATATTAACGAGTACATTTAGATAGTTTCGCTAGAAAGTCATACACTGTCAGGAAATTACATGATTAAAACTATGCAGTAGCTCCTTCCACGTCCACTGTGGCTCGCTTCGAAGGCAGAGCTTAAAGCGCAACCCGACCATACAGGGTGTCCCAAAAGTCAGGGGTCACCCAGATGATATACCGAGTGTTCATGCTGATTTACCGGAAATTGTTATCTTTTTTCATGCTGATGGTACAGTGAAATCAACGCTCGTCATATTACTGTGAAAGTTCAAGTTCGTCAAATTTGAGTCACAATATTCTCCATAATTTTCGGAATTGAGACTCAAAAAAGCTGAAGGTGTACCATCATCGTTTCTTATGATGAACATAAGATAAAAATCACCTATATATCACTTTCTACTTTTGACCTGTCTCACTTCCTCCGTAGGACTTATTGATACTTTTAGTATTCCGGAAATTACCAAAACTCCCATGGATCCCCTTGTTTTTTTGCACCTTTTTTTTTCCTCTATGGGACAGAGTCAGTGGCCTTACCCTTCCGTTACCTTGTCCCCCTCTACGGTGGACAGAATTATCTTATTTATGTATTATTTATTAAGCTTACATCAGCATGAACACCCAGTACATCAGCCGGGTATATCACCTGGGTGACCCCCGACTTTTGGGACACTTTTTCCGTCCAAACAACAAACGTTCCAGCTTATAAAATTGAGCAAGAAGCTGTACGCGAATGATCTATATTCCTGCCCAAACAAACTACTAACAACATGCCCATGACTACATCACTTTTTACTACATTACTATCATTTGCACAACAAGCTGATTCGGATTTGATCCGTTCTGAAACCTTCGGCACCACTGAAATTCGAATCAGCAAGCTGTCCACAATGCTAGTAATGTAGTAAAAAGTGATGAACGCGACAGGCTGGCGTTAAAAATTTGCAAGATAAGAATTATCTTGAAGTTGTGAAAGTGAGTGAACTTTGTGTAATCTGTAAGTTTGAAGTAGTTTTTATTGTATGCTTTGGAACGAAAGTTTTTCTTACAACCATATTTTCACGCCTAAATTTAAACCGAGCATGAAACTGGACGTGAATGGTCTACGTTACTGCCTAAAATGGATTATTAACACTGAAGACACAGACATGACTTTAGTAGAATTTTAAACAGGACGGCAAGCCAAATAGACTCGAGAACTTCAGTGTTTTCACGTCTCAAATTTAAACTGAATTTCTGTGATTAGATACAGGGTTCGCACATGATCACAAAGAATAAATTGGGGGGGTTTCAAGGAACCCTTGCCCGCCAAATTGTCGGCACCCCCTCCCCCCCGCCCTTTACAAGATCCTGTAAATAAATCTCGACTTCCCATCAAGATTCAAATGTAATTGTCCCCCCCCCTTTCCCCCAAAATACACAGATAATCATTTTGTTGGTTATAAATTCGTCAAAAATTTTGTTACTTGAACAGGAATGAAGATCCACGTCCTGACTCTTGCTCATTAAATTTACACGTGAAAATACTAGTCATGTCCTTGTTTTTAGTTTTTTGTTGGACGGGAATATAAACCATTCACGTTTAGTTTCTTGCTCTATTTTATAAGCTGGAACGTTCGTTGTTTGGACGGGAAAAGCGTGGACGATCTAGGCCCGCAACACAAATACTGGAGGCAACGTTGCCAGCCAAATTCAAATGCACTCGTGAAACAAGCAGGAGTGAAAGATGTAAAAAGTCCGAGTATGCTGCTATCATTGAGGTCCGAAGAACCTCAGCAAGTGAACAGCAAGTTACCGAAAATTCGTTCGGCAGGGCTGTTGTCTAGATTTGTGAAAGTGAGCAGTATGTATTTTTTCTACATTTTTTGCCGATTGTTTACTTTGTGCCTAAACTTAAAAAAAAAAACAACAAAATCTGGAATGCACTAGTATTTTATAACAGAAAAGCCGATACCATGCCCTACAAAGTAAAAAGGACGGAGGAAGCAGCCTCTGAGTAGCTTTCACAAATTACGTAACCCCTGGAGGGAGGATTGAGCAAATGTGCTTGCCATCTGTTAAAATGAAGGGTATGACACGATGGGTTGCATAACATGCAAATTTTGCCAAATTAACTTTTGTTTACAATTTTGTTACTGCTTACAATTTTTATTTACTTTTAAAATCACTGCCATTACGCCCCTATAGCTTGTAAAAAATCATCGAAAAGATCTTTTTTTTTGGGGGGGGGGGTAAAGAAAATATATCGCATTTTCAGGGGGGTTGCAAAGTATAACACTGGTGTTACGTAGGGAACGAGGGATTCAAAATATCTAGAAATAAAATCAGGGATTACGTAATTTGTGAACACTTCCTGAATTTAAAATATATATATATGGGCAGAAGGTTTGACACATTTCTCACCTAATTAGTTTCGAATACACTTCTACGAAACTGCTACATAATTAACCTGCTACAAAAAGTATTTGATTTTGTGCTGGCACCATTTGTTTTTGTAGTAACATGCAACAGCAATTTAATAAGTTAGCGCATCTAAGGTGCAATAGTTAAACCTCAACTATTTTTAATTTTTTTATTGCTGGGCGGCTGGGCCTCTAGTATTTACTTCTCGGCAGGACTAGTGTTGTTTTGGATTTAATTCCAGAAAAACATTAGTACCTGCTTCGGGACCGAATGAGAGGCCGGTCGTTCGAGTTTCATGTCGTTACACCTTCGACGAAACACTGAACACAGTATTTCGTCCAAGGTTACACTATTACAACCTGCAAATTAGGCCAGATTTCCAATTCTGTCATAACTCGATAAAATGCAGACTGAAGACTTTTTTTTTTGGGGGGGGGGGGGTGAGGGGTACGGGCGTAGTAAACGAACACTCCGAATTGAAAGCCGGCAACTAGCTCGAAAACAAGAAATCAAGACATTTCACGCAAGCCACCATTAACTTAAAGCAACCAATTTACAAAATAAATACGAAACAAAAAATAAATAAAATAAAATAAAAACATAAAAATAAAACACTAACTTGCATGCGATCCACCAGCTCCTTCTCCTGACTCTTCAAACTCCCCTCCCGTTTTTCGAAAACCCGTTGAGACGAATTGACTCGGCTTTCCAGCGACTGAAATACAAGGGATTCAGCTTAACCTCAATTCCACCAATACAACACACACACAAATACGAGCATGCTTCACAAACGTAAAAAAAGCAAATCAACTCAAAATAAGGAACATACAAACTGTGACACGACCCCACGAAACTCCCGGACCCGTGAGGCTCCTTCACGTCCAGCCTCGACACAAACAGGACTCGATAAAACAAACGCAAACGGGGGTCCCATACCCACTAACTTGGGTCAAACAACCTGCTTCTAGCCGCCGGTTACTTTTCAAACTCTTCCAAGTCACGCCCCCTCTTTCCCTGAACGCTTCCCCCCTCATTTACCCCCCCCCCCCCAACTCCATCGTCTATTTTTACCCTGTGGGCATCCAATGTCTTCCGCGTCAAGAAGAAGAGAACCACTTTTAACGCCACCACCCTAGGACAATTCCGTCAGTCAAGTGAGGCCTCCAATGGCCTTCCCCTACTTGAGCCATCGGCTGACCCTTTTGTCCATTGGCCAATTAACCCCCAACCCCTCCCCCACCCACGCCACTGTGTCCGTCAAGGTTACACTGTAGTGCCCATCAAAAAAAAATGAGGGGGGAAGGACAATTTAAGGAATGTAAATAATTCGCAACAATGGAACGGAAGGTTGAAAAGTAGGCCATTTTATTTCGGGTTGGGCTGCTGTTACGGATAAGCTCGTCGGATTTATTCATCACTTTACCTTTGGTCAATCGCGATAGTCAAACAGAAGTCAAAACTCAAAACAGAATAAAAAGTTAAACTAAAAAACCTTTTGAAAACGTACTATCGTTACATAAAGTGACAGTGCATAAGTCCATGTTGTAAATGTGACAATATATAAACATCTTATCTCTCTCGCATGAACAAAATACTTTATCCAATACAATTCATACTGGTCAGTCATAGGCGGGCCGGCCCGTAGACCCCACCCCTCCCCTTCCCACGCCGCGGTGGTAGGTAAAAATACCCCCGGAAAAAATACCCCCGGAAAAAATACCCCGGGAAAAAATACCCCCGGAAAAAATACCCCCAGGATAAATATGGTCAAAAATATTTAAATGTGAATTAAAGTAGACTGAATTCAGTGACGGATTTAAGGCAAAAGGTTTGTGGTGCAAGCCTCAATGCCCCTCCTTTTCTTCCGTAAAATTCTGAGAACCTTTTTATGTTGCTCTTCTTTATTGTGTTTTGTGGGTGCACGGAAAAAAAAAGTTGATGAAAAAAAACCGGGGAAGTGGTGAGGAGAAAAAGTTGCCGTCGGTAAGATAAAATTCGTGAAATCACGATGTTTCCACCAAAACTGAAATAGAAGGTGGTGGTGGAATATTATGTTTTCCCGAATCTTTTTTTAATGTCTGTAGTCGATCAAATTCAATATTTCACCCCCTCCTTCCCCAGTTACGGAATTTGTAGAAAATTTATGATTCTAAATAATTTATTTTTCTCGATGTCCCCCCCCCCCCCCTCCCCCTTCTATTTCAGTTTTGGTGGAAACTTCGTGATTTCACGAATTTTCACTTACCGAGGACAACTTTTTCTCCTCTCCACTTTCCCGGTTTTTTTTTCATCAACTTTTTTCCGGGTTTTTTTCCGAGGCTTTTTTTTTTCCGTGCACCCATAAAACACAACAACGAAAAGCAAAATAAAAAGGTTCTCAGAATTTTATGGAAGAAAAGGAGGCCTTTTGTCTCGAATCCACCATTGATTTCAGTCTACTTTATTCACATTTAAAAAAAATTTTTGACCGTGTGTATCCTGGGGGTATTTTTTCCAGGGGTATTTTTTCCGGGAGTATTTTTTCCTGGGGGTAATTTTTCCAGGGGTATTTTTTCCAGGGGTATTTTTTCCGGGGTATTTTTTCCGGGGTATTATTTCCAGGGGTATTTTTACCTAGATTCCACGCCGCAGTGAGGCAAAACAAGCTTCTGGTGCGTTTAGCAACGACTCGCCTTAGCAGTCTCGCAGCTAAAAGCTACAAATCATCTGAAATTCCAACATGGCGGTCACATTTTTTTCTAGCTGTGTCGACTCGCAACGAAACCAGTCAATAATGTGAGTTCAAAAGCGACTGGGAAAATTTCGTCAGGAGGGATTACTCAAACCGGCGTCGCATTTAGCTAATCCAAAAGTACCGTTGTTACCATGACAACGACAACTTTGCCATTGTGATGAAATTCTAGCTGCGGGAATGCATAGGCGAGCCGTTACATAAACGCGCCCTTAGATAGAAACAACTCCTATGATAGAAGCTTTAGAATATTAAAGAGTTTGTTAAATGGCTAAGTCCCACAGCAGGTCAAACGGTCGGGGCTCAAAAACTGGCCGTGAACAAATAAGCAGTGGTGTAGTAGTGCAGGAGCGCACAGGAACGGCGCTCCCATACTTTATTTCCAGAATTCCAGGAGCAGCGCCGCTCCGTCACTTTTTTTTTTCTTCTGGTAGGCCGGCCTTCGTCATTTACTGTCAATAGCGGGGCGAGGGGTAACCGTCATAATTGGAAAATCGTATAACAGAAGAACGCATACAGTATAAGGGAAACTCGTCTAACACGAAATTCGTATACGGAAAATCGTCTAACTGGAAATTCGTCTAACTGGAAATTCGTCTAATGTTCCTCCCGCGCTCGCTGCAACTATACAGGGTGGTCTAAAAGTCTGATCACAAGCCGATAAAATGGTCCTACGTTAATTCTGAAAATATATTTGTAATTTAAGTCAGATATGGGATGCCAATGAAGATATTTTTAATGACCTTGAAAACAGCATTCAAGGCCATTAGCATTCTATTTTCCAAATGGCGCAAGATACAGCACAAAAGTGAATTACAAAGTTGTACGCGAGCGTCAAACATGACAAACTGCGAAAACATATTGAAAATCGGAGCATAATTGCAATAGTTATGAGGAAAACAAAATAGCAACTTATTTAGCAACGCGTTATTCGCTATTTCCCTGCGTAAACTTTGGTACTTTTTTGGGAGTGTGTTGTACCCCCCCCCCTCCACCTCCCACACCACCAAAAGGAATAGATAAATTATCTAAAAAAAAAAAGAGGAAATAATTCGAAGCGTGCCGTTATGTAATTCGTGATGTTCGTGTCAGAACAACTGCGGTTAGTCCTGCTTATTAGCATGACAGACGCGCTGACAGTATTTCCTGCATAAGCCCATTGTCCAATGTTACTCACACACAT
>JAHWFP010025462.1:0-19649 GCA_023313725.1 Lithobius niger
TTTCTATTTTATCAGTGCCAGGTAGATAATCATCTTCCTCATCTGAAGAGGGGGTGGGGGGAGTGGAGCAGGTGCCGCCGGCTGCGTACTTGAAGTCGATGGTTGAGCAGTAGGGATGTCGGTAGGCCGGGCACGCTGATATACAAGATAATGCTGGAAAGTTTGTTGACAAAGATCGGATTTCGTTTGAGGATCTAAGGACTCATCACTAAGTATTCTAGTGAGTTCGTTATTGATGGATGAGACTGCAATTCCATAAGGCTTTGGTTTTTGAGCAGGAAGTGTAATACCAATACGATCGACGGGGACTAATGCTAATTTTTGAAAGTGTGTCATTATGATCGCAAACCTAAAATTCCACCAAGTACTGGGGCTAGTACAGATAATAACTGCCCAATAAATCCTCCCTCCTGATTTAAAATGCGTTGTTTCCTGGCCAAGTTCGAACGACGATCTGCCAGTTGGCGTATTGGACGCTTATATTTAACTAATTTGCATTTCTGTTGGGGTGTGAGGTTGACATTACCTTTTAATACATTCTGGCAACATTCGCACAACGAGTACACAATGTCTTTACCTCCCGCGTGCAGTATAGTTTTTCGTCGTTTTGGAGATGCTTTCAACAACAGTTTTAATACCGGAGCGATTTTGCGCAAGCGAGCGGAGAGACCCATGTTGCTCTGTTCGATGTCTGGCTTTCAAATGACCCGTTTTGTTATATTTGTAAGTAATATAAATGTTTACTTCAGGATGGGAAAAGTTAATAAAATTTTCATTATGAATAATGCTATTGCATAAATTATTATGTAGACTAAAGTAATGCCAAATGTCAGCTTTTTCTTACTGGTGGTTGGCAAAGTACTATTTTCTGACATAGATATATTGCTGCTCTTGTGGAAGTATTCCTGTGCGGAGCCTGTGTTGTTCTGGCGTATCTTGCATAAAGTCAATCATTATATACCCGTGCGCTTCAGCTGTTGCATTGGAATAAGCTTCTTTCAGAAATTTACTCTCACCAGGATACACCTGTCTTGCCAAATAAACAATTTGTGACCATTCGCGTGGATTTTTAAAGAGAATTAAGTAGTGTGCATTTAAACTAATTGTTCTACTTTCTTTACTTTTAAAGAACAAATTTTGTACCATGAAAATAACTGTTAGATTTCGATGGTGGGAACCTTTAGTAAACAATTTTGACACGGTAACGTCACTTTCACTCAATAAATCATCCAAAACTAATAAATTTGTATCACTGGGGGAAAAACTTGAATAAATTTCTGATGACAAGCCTTCAATCCATGTTATTCCGGGTACTTTTGCTTCCAATTCACTATACACTGGTTGATATTCACCGTAGCACCAAACAATACGTTTGAACTTTTAGTAAACATTTCATCTCTATGAATAAATAGTTGTGAAACGAGACATGTTTTTCCACATTGTGATGCACCAGCAATTAAAATGTTACTTGGTGTTTTAAGACGGGATTGAAATTCAGCTGCCATCTTCACACTTTGACTGTCGGCAAACAAATGAAATTGTTGAACTAGTCTAAGCTAACTTATACTATAAATGAGATGCAGTGTTTTTTCAGGTTGAACAAGTTTTTTATTAAAAAAAAAGATAATCAAGGCAGTGGGTTTTAGTTTTGGCTAATAGGCCTACGCCTACAAAAAATAAATTGGAATACTTTAATTTAAAAAAAAGTTTGCAACTTTAAAAAGTTTAAAATAAATTCAGAATAACTAGCCCCTGGTATGCATTGATTATCAACAGGTTTACATTCAAATTTTTAAAAGTCAGTTCAATTGCAATGAAAAAAAAATATTTACATTTTAAAAACACAAGTTTAAAAAAGTTAGCAATAAAAAATGTAAAAAAGTTTTGTTTTTACAAGTTTGAAAAAAAATGTTTGTTTGCAAGAGTTTTCAAAAAAAAGAGAAGTTACAAATTAAAAAAGTTTGTTGTGAAAAGTTAAGTTACAAATTTAAAAAAAACTAAGTTAAAAAAGTTTAGTTACAAATTAAAAAAAAAAGTTTAAAAAATAATTTACACAAATTAAATATGTACAACACAAGTTAGAAAAAATATTTACATTTTAAAAACACAAGTTAAAAAAAACCTACCAAAAAAAACACCAAATAAAAAAGTTTCAAAATAATTACTAATTTAAAAAAAGTTTTTGAAAAGTTTGCACAAGTTACTAATTTTTAAAAAAGTTTGTTTGAAAGTTAAGTTTGCAAAAAAAAGTTTGTTTGCAAGTTTTAAAAATAAATTCTATTAGAAATTAAAAAAAAATTCAAGTTAAGTTAAAAAAAAGTTAACTTTGAAAAAATAATTTACACAAATTAAAAAAAAACATAAGTTAAAAAAAGTTTGAAAAATTAGAAAAAATGTACACAAAATAAAAATGTACAACAAAACAATACACAAGTTGAAAAAGTTTCTAAGTTTGAAAAAAATTCTAGTTACAAATTTAAAAAAAGTTTGAAAAGTTTCAAAATAATTTTGCACAAGTTAAAAAAAGTTAAATTACAAATTTTAAAAAGTTTGTTGTGAAAGTTGAAAGTTAAGTTAGAAAGTTAGCAAATAAATTTGAACAAGTTAAAAAAAAAGTTAAGTTGCAGATTAAAAAGTTTAAAAAATTTTGTTTACAAGTAAAGTTATGCTTGCCAATAAAAAAAACGCATGATGGAAATTAAGTTACAAATTTAAGTTTGGTTTGAAAAGTTTGTTTGCAAGTTTTAAAAAGTTATTTACAAATTAAAAAAAACTTATGCACTATTTACAACAACACCATCACCACCAAACAATAGCACCACTAAACATTCATCAATTCTGTACAGGTAACCAAAAGGGCAAGTAGACCCATCGCACAGAAGCACATTCTTGTCATACACAAATTTATACGATTTCACTGTGTCTTTTGTGAACAGGCTAGCAGTTGCTTTGTCCCTAGTGATTGTAGATGTAGGCACAATAATAGTCGGTGCACGGTCGGTGTTAACAATGAAGTCACGTAGAGTATTAAGGTTTAGGAGCTGTGATGCTGAATAGTTGACCGTGATTCCTCTAACTTTACACACAGTCTTCCCGTTAGTCAAACGGTAGTCGTAGTATTTGGGTCCTCCAGATACAAACTCGGTGATGGTGACATCAGGGCCATGGCACGCCAACTCGTCCATCAGCATGCCTAGATAGTCTTTTGAGTACGGTTGTAAAGGGTCCTTCCCTACAGGGTGGCTGTACAGGATACTGTCAGTGTCACTGTAGTGAGCATTCTCGCCAACAAGGTCCAGAAAGTTGTATAAATGCAGCCTTGCGAGCGCCGTTGTAAATGCTGCGACGACTACATTTGTATGTTTACTCGGCGTGATGAATTCGGCAGTCTTTGAATAACTGATGACGAGTGTCTCTGTGTTGGCCAGCACTACGTTGGTAATGGCGTACTCCTTGCTGTTGAGCAGCTGCTGCCACCTTGCCATCATTGTGACGTATTCGGTTGTTGTCCGGTTGTCACGCATGCCAAACCTCCCCCAGAAACTGAAAAAAAAAAAACAAACATTGTAGATTGTGGTAACAAAAAATCCAGTTAGAAAAATAAAAAAACAGTCAATTTTAATTACCTGTTTAAACAGAGCTTTGCGAGACTCCGCATTCCTGGGTTTAGCTTAATGTTGTCAGGGTCCAGTCGAATTTTTTCCACTTGGTAGAAGTCATCCCTGTATTAGGCCTCTAGAGCGGGGTCGCCACAGTCCAAAGGGGGTACCCTGAAGCTTCGGTTTTGAGCTAGAATGTTTTTAAAAAATATATTAACAATCAAGAAAAAAATATTTTACAAGCTGGGAAAAAAACAACAACAACAAGCTAAAAAAAAATAAAAATAAAAAGTTAACTGAATAAATAATAATTACTTTTACTGTTTGATAGAAAATTTTTTTTTAAACCAATAATTACTTTTATAGAAAAGTGAAACCTTAAAGAAATAATATATATTTTCTGTTTTTAGTCTTCTGTATGCCGTAACCGGCGAGAAGACTATTGCAACGACTTTGTCCGTCCGTCCGTCCGCCCGTCCGTCCGTCGCTTTTTTCAACTTCGCAACAGTACCAGATATTGACGACCATTGTTTACAACTTCCATTGTTTACAACGTCCATTGTTTAATAGACTGCTTTGCGTAACTAAATTAAATAATAACAGCAGTTGTAGTGCATGATAGAGGTGTGCGCCTCAACATTGGAAGTGGACGAACTGTACAGAAGACCGGTGCGTCTAGGCAGTCGCTGTAGCCGCTTGTTTTTTTAAAATTTTTTTAAAAGTTACTTTCAAGAATGTATCCACATATTCTGTGAATAGGCCAGTAGTTTGGTCAGGGTCATCTGGTTTGCTCGCCTGGACACTTTCAGCAAAATGCCACAGCTCAAATGTGGTGATGATACGGTACCTCTTGGTGATGGCGACATCTATTTCAGGGGTACACCAAGTAGCTTCGAGGGCTCGATCCTCTTCATTGTGTCGGCAAGACAGTTGGTGGTTTGTTTTTGCAAATGCCTTGCACAATACAAACATGAGCTTCCCTGCACATCCAATCGGAAGTACAGGGTGGTAGAGGTCTTGTGGGGGTAGGACGATTCCATAAAACTAGCCGTAGTGTTTTGACGAGTCATATGGAGTGTTTTTCAAAACAGTGGGGTGGCCTTTAGGCATTTTGCCTGTCTTATTAATGAATGGATATTCTGATAATACGTCCATGTATTTGATCACATGTCCGGGCTTGGCTACAGTATGCAGTGTTAGGGCGTTCGTTCGGCCACCATAGAAAGTGTTGCGGGGGTTTAATGGTGGCTTCACTGTGATGGTTGACAGAAAATAGTGTAGGGCCGGGTCGGTGTTTTTCATTTGTAGAAAATCTGACTCCCACATGGTGACTACTGTATAGCCTTGCGAGCGTAAGTAGCTTTCTCTGTCAAGCGTGCGCTCATAAAGCTCCCCCATGGTTGATCTTAGCAAAGGGTTGAACGTGGCTGCGGGGTATTTGGCAGGATTCCCGTGATAGAAGTCGCCGTAAAACTCGAGAACAGTTTGCGAAGCACTGTGAAATCCGTCGACGTAGTAGCGCCCGATCCTCTCCTCGCCACCGTTCCTCGAGTGTTTGAACGTGATGTTACGCCTGTGCTCCTCCCAAAGAATCCACTCTTGAGCAAGTATGCTCTTTCCTAGGGCCGGCCGAGACAGGTAAGATGGCGATGCTGTCTTTAGCCTACCAATTAGTGCGGAAGGCTTTATGGCAGGCTCCAGGAAGGGTGAGGTAGGTGTGGAACGGGTCAACAGATGTCACTTCTTCAAAGAGGGTTTTAAATTTCTGACAGGCCAGTCGCAGTACAGTTACGTCATCGTTGCAGTATTTGAAAAGCTCCTCTTGCAAATTGTAAACAACAGTGGGGTCAGAATTAAAACGGGATGTCTCACATTTGTGCCAATCTTCAAGGGATTTTTTAGCATCTGCGGAGAATGACTCTGGTGCAAACCATCGAAGCTTGGGAAGACCACCAACATAATCCTAGTTCTCAGGGCGATTGAACAAGTGAGGGAATGTGCCTTTAATGACTACGTCATCGAATCTAAACATTTTGGGCAAGGCTAATAGTTTACATTGGAGAAACGAGTGGCTATCGATAAAACGATAAGTAAACCCACCCAAGTTTACCTCCAGTTTTAAGAGTTTGGCACCTTGATAAACCACGTCGGGTTGGATGAAGTGATTTAACATATATTCAAGAATTAAAAAATGGTCATATCCTTTGCCGTAATGATTCAGGATTACTCTAATAGGAGGCTTCGTCTTGCGCTTTTTTTGTTTAGGTCCGGATGCGGGGGTGGGTTCGGGTTTAATTTCACAATCTTTTCGGAAAACAAAGTTACAAAAGTCTGTTGCGTACTTGAATGTAGTAGTTTGGCCTTCATCGTCTTGCATAATAACGAGATTTGCTACGTGTTTTCCGTTAGGTAGCAACATCGACTCACAGTCAAAATAAAAATAAATGTTAGCTGGTCCGTCTACACTTTGTTGTGTAGCACGGAACATCTTGTTTGTGTTCGGGATAGCCGCAGTTACCGCAACGACGATGGGAATTACAGTGTCCTGTAGTGTGGTTATTCAAACAGTTCGGCCCTCTAAAGTAACGATAGCAGCCATTACATTTTATGTATGGTTTCAGTCTTTGGTCGCAGTCCCTACTATGGCATGCGCTACACATTCCTGGACAAATATGCTGCCATTCGTGAGAGTAGACAGATAAACAAGTCTTGCATGGATAGGTCGTAGAAAAGAAGCCGGCAATTGAAGTAATGACGTCAAAATGGTTTTTGTGAACTAGTAATGGTACTAATTGACCTCCATTAGCCCCGTCGAAAACAACTGAAAAATTTACTTCGGCACTGTACACCACTATGCGAAACTGTGTCCCTAAATGTTGCTGGAAAATACTGACTTCTTCAAGTCCGCACAGTAGCAATGGTACATTTGCTGCGCGATGTAATTCGATAGCTGCATCAGCTTGAGCATTCCACCTCGAATCACTGAGTTCTTTAAAACGTTTAACGTAGACATCATTTCCAGAGAAACGAGTCTTGTTGGCCAAGGCGACGCCCACAACTATAGCCCGGGCCAAACAAAGGTCGTCTGTGTTTTTAATGGCTATAACACTTCTTTTGGTTTTTGCCCACACCTCTAGATCCAAAATATTTCTCCTACGTGGCCCTCGGAGCTCGTGCCACCCCTTTCCTTTTGGTGCTGCCATGGTGTGTTGGACTGACAAATTAAGGGAGAGGGTGAAATCAAATTGGTCGTTCGACTGGCACTGACTCTCTAAAAATTCTAAAATGACATCCCCCGTTAACTTGTCATGATCCATAAAACCAGTAGAAATTGCGTTTTCTACCTGCTCGCTTTCCAACACCACTCGAACTCGGCTTCTGTCAACATCGATATTTACTGGTTTGATGAGCCTAACCACGTGATCGAACGAATCACGAACATTGCGTGGTAGCCCGGCCGGCCTTGCAGTGAGACTCGGATCTAGAAATCTAAGCTCGAAATCTTCAATGCTAAATTTAAATTTTGGAGAGTGATATTTATTGATCAAGTCTAGTGAATAGGCTGGTGAACGGGATTGCCAAATGTTGGGTGCACACTCGGAGGTGTAGAATCATAGTCGTCATCGTCGGAATCGTCACCAAGGCCGATTTGAAGTAGTTGTCTGTTAATAACAGCTCTAATACCATCTACAAACGTACCATTTGAGCAACCTGGATTTGGTGAAATTGATCTTGGAGGGACACTTTCACAAGGGGGAGGGCTGGTTTCCCTCGCCTGACCACACAAAAAATCAATGAAACTTTCGTCGAAAAAATCAGCATCATTTACACTAATTTCTAGAGCACTAATAATTGAAGCACTGGTAATTGAAGCACTGGTATTTGAAACACTGGTATTTGAAGCACTGATAATTGGAGCACTAATTTCCGGAGCAGTAATAATTGAACCACTGATAATTGAAGCACTGGTAATAGCACTAATTTCTGAAGCACTAATTAGTGGTGCACAAGGTGCGGGGGAGTCGCACACTTAGAAAGCAATATTGGTTTCGATGGGAGGGAGCTCACATTCGATAAATTGCTCAGGTTGGGTTTGGTTAAAGAGCCCGTCGGCCAAAGCACAAACACTATCGGTGAAAAACTCCATGTCGGTTGAAAGGGATGACACATCATTTTGTTGCGAGTTAAAAATGTCCATATCGGGCCAATCAATGTCCATAGCAAATGTTTGCGTATAGTTTGATAATACAACTGGTAAAACACTGCCAGAATCCGGCGACTCATCTTCGCCCTCGGGCGAGGGTTCTAATTTACGCTTTATTTTTCCTACCAAATTAAAAAAAAAACTACGTTGTTAAATCCGACCAAAAAAATAGTTAATAACCGTGCTAATAATATTCATACTGTTCGATAAATTTGTTTTAAGCCTACACAAAAAACGACGTTGCTAAATGCGAATAGTTATTTGCCAAAAATAGCAACTTAGTCAAAACTGTTTAGGCCTACACACGTTTGTCCTAAACTGACGGATGTTGGCTTCTCCCGCGTACACTCGAAACCAGCGTTGCTAACGCAGGACAAATGAAAAGTGCTCGGATCACGGCCAAAATCGGCATGCATCTGGGGGACGATACTAGATACAATTTTTTGTTAACATACCGCTTTGTTTTTTTTTTTTGTTTGTTTTATATCGACACTCGCATCATCCAAAGTTTTGATTTTCAATTAATAAAATAAAACTTAGATAAAAATAAAGAAATGTTGTGCACATTTCATTTTGCTGTCGAATTAAAAAAAAAAGCCAACGTTGGGTCAACGCTAGGTCGCGCATTAACTATTCAGTTCGGTAAACGCATTCGGTTTTAATATTTTTCACAGTTCCAAACACAATTCAACAAAATTTTGTAGGCCTATTCAGTTTTCACCACCATACTTTCAAATAACACTTCTAACCTAAACCAACTTCACTGTTGTGCAAAATTCATACATCAAACCTATCCTAGTTAGCTTTCAGTGTTTTAAAAAATAAAATCTATTAAAATTGTATATGAACACCAGTAATATTAGTACTTCAAGCATAGCTAACTTTTTGTAATAACGGAATTCATCTACGTGAAATACTTACCGGATTTAAAATGAAGAAGTGATGATGAAACATACCAGCCGTGGTCGTCGTGCCGTGCGTGAAGTTTAACCCATGATCGGTAGGAGTTTAGCCGTAGGAAGAAGCAATCGGGTCGGGGAGAAATCGGGAGAAGTCCGGTCGGTCATATGGTGTAAAATCAGCGGGAAAAATCAGGTTGTTACTCGGTCGAAAGCAAAGTAAGAACTGGTAACCCCAGTCCGAGGGGGGCGCTGTTTTATAGGTCACGGTTATCGGTGAGTCAACGTGGGGGGTGCAAGCCCTTACATGTCGCGTGATGCGGGGATTCCTCTACAGTCCTTAGCAACACCACCTTCTAGAGCTGACTAATACAATAAAGAAAAATTGCGTTGCTAACCTCGAATTAAAACAAAGTTAGTATACTGGATTTGCCATAGCAACGAAATAAATGATTTTCACGTGCACCAGTCGTCATGAACACAACAGCAGATATCGTAACCTAAAGTGTTACTTCAAAACCCCGTCGCAGTTTGTAGTTGTAACTACAAATTTTTAATTTTTATTTTTTCGGTGTAAAAAATATGCTTTTGACACACGCATGGCGCTTTTGCCATGCTCACGTAAACAAACTTTACACTTGCCAGTTTCGACACGATCACAGTTAGTATACAACAGACACAATCATTAACCAACAAAATCAGTTTATTTACGATTGATTGCTTTTTTTATGCGCACCCCGTAACAGCACACATAATGAACAGCGTGTGCGATAATAAATCGCGTGCGAGGCCAGTGACATTTCCCCGTAAAAAAATTATCATTGTTGCCCCGTAAGAATCTATGGCGGACTTTTTACTTGTTTGTTTGGGACGGTTCTGTGACCATCGAATAGCTCTGCAAATCTTCATAGACGGCCTTCTATGTCGAACGCCTATTCCGATTTCGAGTTGTCAACGAAAAGCATCGCTCTCTCTCAGCCAAAAAAAAAGTTGGTCGGGGATGCCTACACGAGGATTTGTTTTGACTAATTAATAAAATACATCTTTTTTTTTTCGAGAAACACTCATAAACGGGTCACATAGTTTGGCTTTTAAAGGAATAATATATATTTTCTTGCAAAGACTGTGGAATAATATTTCTTTCTTTCTTCATCTATTTCTTTAAATGAATGCTAGTTAGGTAGGGGTGGGAGGGGGGATGGGGTGCATCTTTTCTCGTTTTAAAAAGAAAGTATTCCTCCACTGCTTATTTTATTTTTTATTTGTTACAGTCTGTCAGTGATTCTATCTGTCTGTTTGTTTGTTTGTTACGCATTTTTTATTACCATCCTAAAACGTATTTCTTGTTTTTTTTTATTATTCCTTTTAAATTACAATTCAGCTTTAAATCAGCTGTCCGTACATGTTGCCAAGGGGGTCAGGTGCACTTGAAGGGGGAAATTCCGATGACTGGCCAGAGTCCTATTGTTACCTTGATAGGGAGAAGGGGAGTCAACTTCCTGGTCCAACTTAAAACAGGAATAAAATGCATCTTTTTCAATATTCAATCTTAAAGTGTTACAGAAAAGTTTTCCAACAGAAAGAATAATTTTAAGACATGATTCTTTTTTTTTTTGCTTTTACAGGAGTGTGCCATAATTTTTATCTCTTAAGTTTTAACAAGGGTAATAAAGTTTTAGAGGTAAGAATCTTTTAGCTGAGGGTAGGGGGGAGGTGGGAGGGGGGTATCTTCCTTAGTAACCACTTGTGCAGATTTTCATGCCCAGACACGTCTGGCTCATCACCTGCGTCCCCCACTTAGCAACAGCCCACCCCTATCGTTATCTGATAAAGGAGAGGGAGGGGAATTTTAAAAGCTAAGTTTCTTGGGCCAACTTAAAACAGAAATTATAACTGCATATTTTCTCAGTATTCAAGGACTGTGCCATAATTTTTATTTCTCTTCTAATAGGCATGAGTTTTGGGGCTTCATCTTTAGATGTTTTGGTCCATCTTTAAAAGACTGCTATTTAGGTAAACAAAATTGTTTAAAGGTAGGAGGCTGGGAAGGGCTGCTCTTAAAAGGCTGCTATTTAGGTGAAATTTTTTAAAAGGTAGGGGTGGGAGAGGGGGCCATCTTTAAAAGGCTGCTACTTAGGTAATTTTTAAAAGGTGGGGTGGGGAGGGGGAGAGAGGCATCTTTAAAAGGCTGGTACTTAGGTAATTTTTAAAAGGTAGGAGGGGGAGGGGGACCTCGTTTAAAAGGCTGCTATTTATGTATTTTTTTTTATTTGTGCTGTAATGGCACCCTGTATAGAGGTTTTTTTAAAATTAATAGTCCTGCAGATAATTTTTTAATAGTCAACTTCCTCTAAAAACTCCATACCTCATGATGTCATCTTCTTCAACTCCAATCTTACTGTAAGACCGACAACTCAACCCTTCCTTCCAACTTGTCTTCGTGGTCCAGTGGGCTAGGACGTTAGTCGCTAACTCATCTGATAAGCCAGTCGATGCTGGTTTGAATCTCGCCTCAGCCGAGAAAAAGATATTTCTACTTATTTAATACTAATTTAATGAAAAAGAAAAGAAAAAACGAAGGAAAATAAAAAATGGAGGACGAATAGGAGGAAAGGAAAGAAAAAATGGCAACCAAGGATCCAAGATGGCGCCCACCTTCATGACGTCACAGGGGTGCAGGTCAACATCCTCCTTCTCAATTCCGAGAAATTTACTGCGATTCAAAAGGAAGCCTAAATGAAATCTCCCACCAGGGGGCCTGTAAAGAAGCTAGTTTTCACTATCATATTTGAGAGGGAGACCTCTGCTCAAAAGATAAAAAACCTGAGGGTTTATCGTTTTCGCAACGAACATTTTTTTTTCATTAGCACTCAATAGGCCTATAAAGACCTCCGTCTTCAACAACCCACATCACCGTGAAAAATGGACCAAAACGTTTGAAATTTGCGGCCCTTAATAGACCTTAACTTTCTCAAGTCTTCTGCGAAAACAGAACTTTAAATTTCCTCTCCAATAATTCTCTACACCATTTTGAAAAACTCACCAAAATGACCGGCGCCGCACGCAAATCTTCAATCGCCATTTTCAACACTTTGTACAAAAATTGTAATTACGTTTATTTCTTTTGCAGGAATAAAGCCAACCAGCTTAGTGTTGTTTAGGAGGTATTTAGCCTCACATATATGTATTTAGAAACCCAACACTTGATGTTTTTATTCTAGCAATGGCCAAGTTATTTATGAAAACTTCGACTGTAATTTTTATTATTAGCGGCTACAATAATATTTCATTAATGTTCATGCGATCTAGCATTCAGGGAAAAAGCTGGTATATTTAGCCTTTTATTTTATTTTAATTGGGCAACAGTTTAGCAAAAACTAGGTCTATAAACAATACTGAACTCGGCAAAAACTTTACTTCGAATTTTACCGGACATTTTTTCCAAAGTGTTTATCTTGTATTTATTTCAGGGCTTCGACCGTTCCTTCTATTAAAATTTCACGTTGTAAAAAGATTTGAGCTAAACACTTCGTCCCCCCTTCCCTCAATAGTTGCGATACATAATATCGTAGTTTTTATTTATAGGACTATTCACGTTGTTATGAGTTCCAAACTCACTTGCACTTTCAAAACTCGGGTCTCTAAAGATCCCATGTCGGTAATTCCCTTTGCCCTGCAAGCTGCAAATATTCCCGTCCAATCAAAACACTCCATTCACTTTCCCCTCCACTCAGAGCACAAAGCTACCCTGCCCGTCCGCGCTACCATGCCCATTTTCGGTATTGACAGCCTGGCCGGTCTGAGTCAGTCTCTCCTCCTCAAGAGGTCCTTCTACCCCGCTTGGCCCCCCCCCCCCCCCCGGTCGCTCTCCTACAGGCCCGCCCTTGCCTCCTTCCTTGCTGCCAGGCAGCTGGTATAAAACAGACCTGCAAGGCTGCATCCACAGCATAGCTCAATTTCCAAGTCAGACATTACTACGGCGGTCGGAGCAGAGATGTCCCCAGTCCGAGTGTTGCCATGCTGGGCAAGGTAGTAGTTTAGAAAACTAGTTTTAGCTTTATTTTAATTTTCGGAACTTTATTCTAAACTTTATCTTAAAGATTTAAACTTAACTTTTGACTTTGGATTCGCGATTATGGGTATAGTTAAAACCATCGGCATTTTCTGGTCTCCACTCCCATAACTTAAGGGTTTAAGGTCCCCTTTCTAAAAATTGGCTTTTTTTCTGTTTGTCTTACAAAATGTAAACAAACCTTTTTTTTTTTTAGATCACCAAGGTCCTGTAGCATAATTACAGAAGCACAGACTTCGATGGTAGGGCCCTGATTATTGCTAGCTTGACTCAATGTGAATTAGTAGATTTGATCTTGTGCAAGATGCCTTGAAACATAATCTTAAACTAAGATTGAAATTGTGAGGTACTTTTTCTAACTTAGAGGTGTTTAGGTAACACCAAAGAACATTTTCTATTCGAAATTGTAAGTGTGAATTTTATTTTTAAATTCGTTGCCGATAATTTATTTTCTGTAAATTACTTGTGTGCTTTTATTCAAAGCTATTTTGTAGACTAGTTAGTTGTCAATGTAAATTGTATTTCATTCTCCCTGTTTATTAAAACCGAGAGTAGTTTTAAACTCAGTTTGCTTCTAGAGAGATTTAATTTGCTAGTGTTTTATCTAAAAACAAATCATTTTTATTTAAAGCCTAAGGTTAGCAATTAAACCACCCACCTGGTGGCAGTGAACCAATGATTAGATAGTGCAAAACTTCAGATAGGACATAGACGCTCTATTCCTAACCGTGCAGTAGTGACTGCTATGCAAAAGTTTTTCTCCGCAAAAGTAAAAACGGCCACCCGAAGTACTTCTAACTTTCCCGAGACCACACCAGATGTCGGTGCAGAACAGTAGGCACCTGTGAGCACCGCTACAAAACTGATGGCAGTGGTGGGATCACAAGGTGCTGTGCCACTTCAAACACACCTCCCCCCATGTCATACTACAATGCCAGTTCTTCTAGAGAAGAAGATGTCAGCAGTACAACAAAAGACTGCATTCCTAGATGTCTGTAACACGCTAAAACGTTACAAGAACTAGATGTCTGCCTTAAGTAAACAAAAGGCCCATCATTAACTCATATCCAGCTGGAGCCGGGAAGCGGCAACCCTCACTTCACAAGCCGGGAAACGTCAGGCAAGCCCTCAGGGGAGATGATTCCTGCAAACCCCGGAGAAGGCTGCCGTTAACCAGACACGTCGCTCCTAAGGGCCACAACTGGACCATACAGTTTGGATATCAGTGCAAGTGCTCGAATTACAACTGGAAGTGGGACCACTACAGTGTTGAGACGATCCATCTACGGTGGGAGACGGATAGACTGACCGCACAGCGATTGTGCATAGAAATCAGGTTAGTGCATATGGCATGCTCCGGTTGCCAAGCCGAGTGTTTGTTTCATGCATTTTATGTATTTAATTATCCACCTGAGTGCTTAGGTAATATAAGAGTGTATTTTTTATGTCCCTGACTGGATTCGGTTGTTAGAGAAGTGTTTAAATACTCGCTCTGTTCAACTATCATGAGATTTATTTTGCGGCTACAATTTAAACAGTAAGATCTAAAACTAAAACTTTTTTTTTCTTCTTAAAACTGAGTTAATCTAAACTTTCACCATGGAAGAATTAGAAGCGATCCTTGATCATATTCATTACAAAGACCTCAAAAAGGCTTGTTTGAACTTAGGTTTAACAGTTTGTAAAACCCGACACGAATCCGTAGAGGTTATAAAGATAGCATATAACGATCAAAAAATTACTTTAGATGATCTCACTAACGAATTACTTAGTGCAATTGAGAAAAGAGATTCTGCCGCTTTGGCTAAGAAAGAAATCGCTCTTAAAGAGAACGAATTATTTTTGAAGGCTGAAGAGTTAAAACTTAAAGCTTTAGAGATAGCAGAAGCCGATAAAATTCGTGCTCATGCTGCAGCCGAAGCAGACAAAATCCGTGCTCATGAGTTAATGTTAAAAGACACGAACGCCCAGACTAGCGACGCCGCTAGGGCACAAGAAATTCGTAGACTTGACCGTGAGTTGAAACTAGCCAATAAACAAATTGAGCTAGCTAGGTTAAGAGCCGCTAACGGCAATAGTGATACCAATCCAGTACAGGTTTTGCCTAGTGTTACTTCCGGTCCTAGACCCGGAAAAATATCCGATGCTATACAGTTGTTGAATAACTGGGGTCCGAAATCGGAAATTAATTCTTACTTTAAAATGTTTGAACGCACATTAGAAACTCAAAGAATTCCTAAATCTGAATGGGTGGTAGGACTCCAAGCCCTTTTCGGTGAAATTTTGGTTAAAGTGTGCGACCAGATGGATGCAGTAGCAATTCACGATTATGACCCAGTTAAAATTAAATTACTTGAAAGGTTTGTGCAGACTAAAGATTCAGTCCAATCGTCATTTCGTAGTTAGAGAAACAACAAGACCAACCTTATCACGAACACGCGTTCTCACAGTGGGTGTCATTAGCAGGTGTTAATGGTGATTACGGTAAATTGTCAAATTTGATGTTGTTAGAACAATATTCTACAAGTCTTGTCCTGCTGGCCTCTGGAAATGGTAACCGGACTAAATTAAAACTGGGACGTTGGCCGAGGCAGCTAAGTTGTGCGACGAGTATACTACTCGCAACCAGCAGATCTCTCTGCAGATATTGCTAACAAAAATGGCAAAGTGCAAGCTAGCACTCATTCAGGTAGTCAAGCTTCTAAAGCTTCTTCAACCCTAGAAATAGTAAACAAAACCATAACTCCTTAGCTAACTCGGTTGGGACTAAGAATAATAACAGTGACAGCGTAACTAGCACCGATGCTAACGCTGATAGTAGCAACAATGTAAATACTAACAATAGCAGCAGACCTAATGTTAGAACGTGTTTTGAATGCGGTTCGGCGTCGCACCTCCGCAATCGTTGCCCCGAACTTAGCAAAGCTTCGGCATCCGCAAATGCATGCTTTATCGTCTGTAAAGATTCCACTGAAATTTTAAAGACTAGTACTTTAAACTGTACCATCGGTAAGCGTAGCACTAAACTCTTATGCGATACCGCTAGCACAATCAATCTCGTCAGTGCTAAACTTTGGCCGCGTTTAAAACGGGCAATTAGATGCAAGACTGTTTTTAGCGATCAAGAAGTTAAAATGCAGCAGGTAAATTTAAGTTTAAAATTAACCAGTGGTGAAGTGCTAAAAACCATAGCTTGTGTTTCGTTAGCGACTAGTTCCGTATTTGATGTAGTATTAGGCATAAATGGGATAACTCAGTTAAATAATTTATGCATGTCAGGGAAGTGTCACCCTACCGAAGTAGTTGCCAGTTTATCGTGCAAAAACCCCGCTGTAATTTCCAGCAAGTCTAGTAATTTGAAACCTAAGCTGTCCACTGCTGGCTCATGCGTGAAGGAGCCAGTCACCGGCAGGGCTGCCCAAAGGGGGGTACCGTGACGCAGTTTGCGTCATGGGATTTTTTTTGGGGGGGGACTAAATTAAAACCCAGTATTTTGACTCACTTGTCGTTAGTGAGAATTTTTTTTTTGTCCAAGCGTCTCAAATTAAACACCTATAGATTTTCGAATCTTCTGTGCGCATGTAGTTCTTCCTATTCCTCCCCCTATCCGCACCTCCAACTCCCCATACCCTCCAGCCTCTTTTCCGTCTTCCCCCAAAGAGATGCGGCTCGGTAGTATTGGCAGGGTACTGTTGGAGAAGGGGGGGGGGAGGTTTGTTTATTATAGGAAGCCATAGAACGAACACGAGTTTAAACTATCCCAAGGGGCAACAAAAGTGTAGCACGAAGGAATCGGTCGTAGTACAAAGATTTGTAATCGGGATTATACGCCCGCCCAAAAAGACACCGTCAAGTCGGCGGATCACCTGTTTTGCTCTCGTCAGTGTCATGCACACTAAGGTCAGAGAGCATCCAAAACTAACAAACCCCTTTTCTACTCAGATCGGTCAGAAGTGTTCGTCTGTACTTGTGTGCGGGAAGGCAGATCAGCGACGATTTTAGTGCGACAATAATGCCAAAGGTTAAAGCGAAAAGTAAACAATTTAAATATAAGTGTCTTGAAATACTTTGTCATACGGTACATCGCCGTGATAAATGGCCTGAACACTGGAGAAAAAAACATTACTACAAAGTGAAAAATAATATAGACATCAAGTATGAGATCACAGAAGTGAAGTGCGGGAATGGACCCTGGGAAAAGTACAGAAAGGAGGTACTTAAAGATCTGGCACAAAAAGTTACAACTCAAAGGTAAGGGTGTAAATATTTTAAATTTACTGTATGAGTATTTTAAACTCACTTTCACTATGGTACAGCATAAATCCCATAAATGCTAAACGAATCAACACTATGGCGGCAACATTGTGAACAGTTAAGAACGACAAGTGAACTGCAATAATGATGAAAAAATTTACGTGTCACAGTGTCCGGTCAAACTGTTCTAAGTGGTGGCTTTACTGAGTGCGTTCCTTCGTTTATTATTTATATTTGCAGCTGATTTAATTTCTTTTGCCATTAAGTAAAATATACTAAACAAAAGTAAAGTTAAGGAATGTGGAAAAACTTTCCATAAAGTGTGACGATGTTTTTACATTTACTTAGGTGCTTTTTTATTTCAAATTTTTTATATTTTTATTTTAAAAAAACTATTTAGCAATAATACGAAATTGATACAACTTAGGGACTGCTCAGAATTTGTCGTGACATTCCAAAATTATTTAATCTCCCCTCCTCCCCAACACGCCCTAAAGAAATCGTAGCCTCCATGCACGGGGTGTCAAGAATGCCACCGGTCCCTGGCCTCAGGGGGCCCCCAAAATAAAATAATTATTTACATTAAAAAAAAGCTGTAAATTGCCTTTGTAAACACAGCATTTGTCGTCAATCACCGTATGTTGTATTTTTCTTTAGTTATTTAATTTGAATATATAAACTGTACTTTAACGACGAATTTCGAGTATTGAAACTCTCTGTCCATCCCCCTATCATTAAAAGAATATGTTGGCTCATAAAAACGCAAGATCTGAAAAATTTGTAAGTCCAAACCTTTTCCCAAAACTTTTTTTTTTCAAAAAAGTGAAAATGGGACCACTAATGACTGGAGAACGAAATAATGGTCCTATTTTCACGATTACAAAAAAAAAAATTAGAAAAGTATAGACTTATAAATTTTGCAGCTCATCTGTTTTTTTTAATAGAAGGGGGGGGCGGGGGGGGGGGGGGATCCAAGGGCTAATTTGCCACCGGCCCCGCCTAACGTAGCTACGCCAGTGCCTCCATGTTGGCTTTGCTGTAGTTCAAATGTTCGTAAAACGTTGCTAACGCTTTTATTTTCTTGTTTTGGTACATTCACTCAAACCAGGAGTCTATAGGCTCCTGCTCAAATGTATAAATGTTGCAAAATCTATTTATGCGCAGGATGCACGAAAGTAGGGAGTGGGTTTGGCCTTTTAATAGTGAAGACCCAACTAAAGTTACTTTCCAAACCCCCCCCCCCAAAAAAAAATTTTTAACCAACAAAGGTAACGTGAATGTTAGAATATCGTTTTGCCACTGCATTCCTTTGCATGTTAACACCAGCACCAGAAATTGTCAACTGCAGCGCAGTATATAATAGACAAAATCATGCCCACTGTAATGGTGTCTCCAATACAATTGTTTTGGTCTTTAGACTTGCAAAACCTATAGAGACTCGAACGTTGAAACTGGGTTAAAGATTGATTAAAAAAAAACTGATGCATCTTGTAGTAAGAGAGACGAACAGAGCAGCCGGCGGCAGGGAGGGGCGAGGATCGCTCTTACCTCTTTCTTGCACGGGTCCCGGACCATCACCAACGCCCAAGCCGTGACGAAATTAGCTAACTGGGGAGAGCGACGGAAAACCTAGCAAACCAGGGGAGCCCTAAGGAAGGTTGGAGCTACAAGAGTCAACTTAGAACTATCTTAAAACTAAGTCCTGAGGTTGCCTGTATACCACTCCTCCAGGTCCTCGTTCTCAGTGAGCTGTGCCACCAGTTGCTTGTAACAGCAACCTCAGGGGGCCAAGGTGGACATAAGGTCGTATGACCAGCATAACCCTAGATACCTAATTGACTTGCAGCTACCAAGTCAGGTTTTTTATGTTAAAGCTAATACTCACCAATGAACACTGCTAAACACCAGCTAAATGCTGAAACAAGTAATAAACCCTGTTAGTTAAAGGCAAACAAACTCATTCAAGGTAGGCTATAATTCATGAGCCTAAAAGGAATAGAATGTAGGCCTTAAAATAGGCCTACAAAAGGGCCTCGAAAATAGGCCTGACAATAGGCCTGCAAGAAGGCCTCGAAAATAGGTCTCAAACCCTTATAAGCGCATCAGAAAGTAGGCAAGGAAAGCAAAAGATGTTGTCAGCTCTGAAGCTGAAGTCCAAGTGATTTTTATTAACACAAAACATTTCACACATAAAAAACTGCGCATGCGTAAAAGGAGGCACGAGCCATGACAAGTCAAGAGCCCATTGGCTAAATGTACAGGAAATACAACTAGCAAGACAATAAAGAAGAACCCTTACATAAGACATAATAAAACGTAATAACAAGACAGTGCCCACTAATGACACCAGGTAAATAATACATTTTTATTAGCAGCACTTAAATCATTAAAGAAAAGCCCCCAGATTTGCGACATATATTCCGGCCCCACAGAAGATCTGAAGTTCAATTGGGACCAAATCTTGTTTATCTTCCGGAAGGCAATCCTTATACTTGAAGCACTTCATGACGAAAATCTTCAACGAGAACTTGCTTTCTTTAAAATCTCAACCAAGCCGAGACTCTTGCCAACTTTCTTTCTGAGCAGTTTCTAGCACCACGATAACTTGCGAGATAAGAACC